>CM043702.1:40162500-40427500 GCA_023935145.1 Bretschneidera sinensis | reverse complement strand
GGAAAGGGTGGAACAAGCACTGGATGAGACAACTTGATTGGGATGCTCTTTCTAACTTCTAGGCATCAGAAGAACGGGGTAAGCGTCAACAGACTACATCTAAGAATAGGGGTTCAGGGGATGAGCTTGTCCACCATGGTGGGAGGTCCATTAGTATTGTTGAACACACGAAGTGGATGATAAAAATGATTATAATGTGCATGATCTACATGATACTAACTTTTATTTATTTATTTACAAATACATGATTACAATGCGCATGATATTCATGATGCTAATATTTTTACAAGTACAAGATAATAACGTTAAATTCATATTCATTGCAAATTTCATTGCCATATGTAGGAGAGAGACTTGGGTAGAAAACCTACTATATTGGAGGTTTTCAATTAGACCCACATAGCCAAGGATACGAGGGACTATGTTGATCAAAAGTCAAAGTCTGTGAGTGTAAGTATAAGCGTCGATTTATTTATGTAAATCTTAATAAAACACAAATGCATGTAACTAATTTTGGTTAATGAAATGTCAATTAGCTTAAATAGTAAAGTCCTTTCATTTAGTTGTGTTCATTGTCACATTAATGCATTAATTTAGATTGCAGGAGTTTTATAGTCAGGTTATGACCGCGAAATATGGTGACGATATATATTCATAGCAGGAGTTGGACATCAAGCAGTGGTTGGCAATGATATGGGGTCTAAGAAGAGGAATTTATATGGCTTGGGTGATTTGATGGACCCCTATAGTGTGCTTAGAAAGCCATCATAGTGCTACTATACATCCACTGCCATATCCTCGAGGGTTTTAGGCTCCCCTTATTATGACAAGGAGGTTATACAGCAACCTATCCAGACGGAGGTGGACCAATGGGTATAGCAGGCAGAACAACACTTGGAGGAACGTTTTGAGTAGAAGGTGAATGAAGGTATATAGTGCGTGATGTCTCATATCTGCCAATAATATGACATACCACCCCCACCTTCACCTTCACCTTCGCCATCCACTATAAGTAAACACTTTTAAAACTTTAGACGTAAAACTTTATTACCATATACATGGTATGCATGTCCGTTAACACTTAGTGGTTTTAGAAAAATATAAAATACTCATCTTGTGGATGACCCGAGAGTACTCACATGTTCGTAATGTATAATGTGAGTTGTGGGACCAAGTCTAATCGAATTCAGATCACCGATTTGGATTTACTGAGAAAAAATAGTCATTTTAGGTTCAAATCGTTAACACTTAGTGGTTTTAGGGGGAAAAATATAAAATACTCGTGCCATGGATAAGTCAGGAGTACTCGCACTTCCGTACTATAGAATATGAGTTATAGGAATAAGTCTAATCAAATTCGAAAAATCTGTCACATATAATACTTTTCTGACACAAAAAATATTATATGGGACGAGGCTATCTAAGATGGACCTATCAGTGATGGAAGTCTATCACAAATATGCAAATGATGGGGTGGAGAATCTGTTATTGATCAAATAAGCTATTACAACTAGCAACCTAATCTAATGTGCTTAAAGAGAGAAGCAAGGCTTTCTTGCATATTGCCTTAGACAGATATCTTTGGTTGTTTAGAAACTTCCTTTTGCCTAGCAAGCAAAAAAAGATCACCACTTCTCTTAGTAATAGACTTTATTGAATTTTTTTCTTAGTTTTAGAGTCCTTTCATAAATTCTCAAACTTCTAGAAAACAAAATCTCCAAGTATACGTTTTTTTTCTTTTTCTATTGATGTCCAAAATATGATGATTACCAGGATGAAGTTATTGTTTTCGGTGTGAAGTCATAGGAGGGATATAAAAGAGCACGTGAGAGGCTAAGGACTTTCTCCTTGCTCCTTGTCTCGCTCTCTAATGGTTAAGTACTTAGGTACATGCTAAGAAAGTTGGAGACACTAAAAGAGGGCCCAAAGTTGGTCTCATAGTTTGATGTTCAAGTCAATAACGAGTTTAAGGTTAAACTATATATTTAGAGATCTTAAGAGTATTTGTTTTTGAACCTAACTAAAATAATTTGATTTCTTATTTATAGTAGATGCTTTGTTAATGGTAGATGATTTGAATTGCTTATTGGAGATCAAATGGAGAGCTATCATTTATTAGGTTTAGTATGGTTTTACCATTTCGCTCTTAGGTAGCTTTTAACCATTTTATCTTTGGGTGAAGAAAAGACCATTTTTCCCTCGAGTGTGCCACATGTCGTCTCATGATTGAAGAGTTGGTTTTTACCTATAACACTTTCTGTCCTCCATTCCACCATATGATCTCTTGGGTTTGCGAATTTTGACTAACACTTGCTCTTATAATATGCAAAGAAATCTTCAACATCCTCATTTGTAAAGGAATATTATTTTTTTTTGTTTTTTTAGTTGTATTAACTTTCACTTTACCATTTTCTTTCTCTTTAGAACAGAGGATGCTTGCTATACTATTCATGAGATTAAGGAATTATCCAAAGGAGGGATAGGATGAGGGTTCAAATCCTATATTAAAGCTTTTTCACTCCTCATAGTTCTTCATTTAACAATTATAACTCATGGTTTGCATGTACAAGATTGTTGTGAAATCACATTTTCACCACCATTCTCGCTGAATCCGTATAGTGATTCAACGAGGGGGTCTTCATTCACTAAGCCTAACAAGGCTCAAATGCAGAGCCTTCCATTCTAGACTGAGCTATTACACTTTCTTTAAAATTTGACTACTTCAAAGCCCACCTCTTGGTTATCATCACTAGCCTTCTAACCCTCGGCCTATCCAGTTTTGTGCGAATTATCATCAGTACCATAGAAAGGATAAAATTCTACCACCAAAAATCTTGTATGTATTCAATCTTTGTGACTTCTTAGAATGAGTTGGATGGACTTTTAACTACAATCTGGTTTGAAATATGACCCCAACAAACTTTTGAATTTTTTATAAATATTATTATTCTTCTAAATTAATTTCTATATGTAACCCTTCTAAATTAAACTTTAGACATCTAAAATTACATATTGTCACCTAAATAATAAATTATATTAAATTAAAAATATATAGTAAAAAATTCTATTTTTAATTTGTTCATATAGGAAGTCCTTATTTTTAATTTGTTTCAGGCTTCCTCAGTCACTTTGTGATGAGTTCTCTTTTATTATTCGTTGGTTTTAGTGGTACTGTAAAGGAAATCAGAGGAAGATGTCTTGAGTTTGTAGAAAATCTCTTTGTTTGCCAAAAAATCAATGGGGTTTGGGTTTTCATGACCCTTATTGTTTTAAAATGGCTATATTAGGCAAAAAATTTTGGAGATTGATATGTAATACTGATTCTCTGGTTTTCAAGGCTCTTAAAGCTAAGTACTTTCCCAATTTCACATTTTTAGACGCTTCGCTTGGTTATAATCTTTAGTTCATGTGGTAGAGTGTGCGAGGGCCGAGAGGGGTGGTTGAGCAGAATTCTAGATGGTGAGTGGGTAATGGTATGTCTATTTTTATTTGTGATGATATATAGTTGCCTACTCCCATAACTTATAAGGTGACTTCTCCTCTTTCCTCTTCGGTTCAAGAAGTAAATGTGAGTGATCTTATTGATCCTATAAGAAGATCCCGGAACAGAAGTTAAGGAGATTTTTCTTCCTTATGAAGCAAATTTTATTTTAAAAATTCATGTTTCTAGTTGGCCGGACATTTTGATGTGGATCCATACTAGTTCTTGCCATTATTCGGTTAAGAATGCCTACCATATGTTACTGGGTGAGGTTTATAAGGAGTCCTTTGATGATGTAAGTTCGTCGATTATTACATACATCTACGGTTGGGATACTATATGGAAGATAGTTGTGCCTAACAAAATTAAGCATTTTATTTGGTGTTTGGCTATGGATAGTCTTCCCACTAAGGATAAGTTATTTCAATGAAAGATTGTTTATGAGGCTTCCTGTATCTCTTGCAAGGATGACATGGAGTTGGTTTTTCATTGTTTTCACTTATGTGAGTTTGCTCATAAGGTTTGGCTTTTAATGCCCTTGGTGGGTGTCATTGCCAGATTGCTCCCTATCTCTCCTTATAGGTTTTTTTGCTTGATTTGTTTGAGTAAGTGGACCCTTAGGATCGTTCTTTTTTCTGTTGTGGTTCTTTGGTTGCTTTGGTTAGTATTTATGGGAAATTTCGATTGTTTGCTAAGGTTTTAGTTAACCAAGCTCGATGCTATTGTGTGGATTTTTTGGCGGCTATTTCCAGAGAGAATATTGACGGGGCAATATTTCAAAAGCCGGATTCGATGGGTTTTGGTGTTGTTATCCGTGATAGTGGTTGTTAGGTCTCGATGTCCCTCTCTAGTTGTAATACATGTACCCTTGATATAAGGGTAAATAAGTAATTTACCTTATGTATTGAATTTAATATGCTTACATACAAATTAAGAGGTTGAACTTGAAAGAAATTTTGAAGAAATATGACATTTTATTTGAAAAGATTTAGAAATTTTACAAAGAAAACGTACAAATTGTTTTGAAAGATTGAAGAAAAGAGTTAGAAAATATTTGAAAGAAAGTTAGAATTTTTTTAAGGACCACGATCCTCTCCATGTAAGAATTGAAATGGAGGTCAAGTTTATGGTGAGATTAAATGCCACATTGACAAATTTGAATTTGAATATTCTTCATTTGATAATGTGGCATTCGATCTCACCATAAACTTGACTCCATTTCAATTTTTAAATGGACAGGATTATGATCATTTTTTAAAAGCTTAAAGGATGAACAGGTCGACTGGTTACCCAATTGATCGGTTGGCAAGGGTGACCGGTCGACTGACTGATCGATTGATTTGGTAGACCAAAGACATATTTGTAAATTTTAAATGAAGGAGTGATCAGCTAGTTCAGGATTAATCGATCGAAGCAATCTATTGGTAACCGAATGAAAATGTAGGGGTTTAGAAAATTTTTAAAGTGCCTAATCGGTCGACTGGATAGCCGATCGGTCAAACTGGGATTTTCATATTTAAATGTTTTGAGAAGTTAGAAGTCGTTTTTGAATGTTTTTCCATTTTTGAAATCTTATTTTATCTCTCTAGAACGCATTATCTCTCTAGAAAATCTAATAAACACTTACAAACACTTTGAAATTGAAGGATTTGATAATCATATCTTGAAATCATCGAATTTAGAAAAAATACAAATTGTTTTGAAAGACTGAAGAAAGAGTTAGAAAATATTTGAAAGAAAGTTAGATTTTTGCTTTAAAAGCTTAAAAGATGAACCAATCGACTGGTTACCCAATTGATCGGTTGGCAAGGGTGATCGGTTGACTGACCGATCCGTTGACTGGGTAGATCGATCAGCTAGCAACCAACCCGCATTAAAGAAAAGGGCATATTTCTAAATTTTAAATGAAGGAGCGATCAGTTGGTTCAGGATCAATCGATCGAACTGGTCGATTGGCAGCCGATCGACAATGTAAGGGAAATTTTGGAAAATTTTTAAAGTGTCTAATGGGTCGATTGGATAGTTCACCGGTCAAACCAGAATTTTCGTATTTAAATGTTTTGAGAAGTTAGAATTCATTTTTGAATGTTTGAAATCTTATTTTCTCTCTCTAGAAAATCTAATAAACACTTACAAACACTTTGAAATTAAAGGATTTGAGAATCGTATCTTGAAATCATTGGATTTATGGAAGAATTTCTAAGAAATATGAGGAAAAGCTTTGAAAAAGTAACATTATGAATTTCATTGGAAGATTTGAATTTTTGTAAGTTGTTATTCTATCTTTTTTAAAAAGAAGTTTTGAATTTGGATTCAAACAAGAATGAAAAGAATTTCTGTTGGAAATATTGAAAGTTGAATTTAAGGAAGTTAAATATGCATACATGAAATCTAACCTAGCATAGGGTATAGAAAATTTAAGAATAAGAAAGAAAATTTAATGAGTATGTTATGATTAGCTGGAGGTGATCAGCAATCTGGTGTAACGATGAAAGGAGCAAGAAAGGAAAGGAAAAGAAAGGAAATAGAATAAGAGTAACGTTAAGAGCTATGAGGTGAGTTAAATTTATTTTTAGTAAACGAGACAAACATGAAAAGTACATATAAATTGAAATGATTGATAATTTGAAATAATTATTGAAAATATATGATGATTATGATTGTTTTAATAAAGACAATATATTACTTGAATGAGTAAAGAAAGTATGATAGATGTATGTTAATGTGATGAGTGCCAAATATTGCATATTTTGGCCCTCTAATTTACATTTGTTAGCTTAGGAATTTGTTACTTTGAGTTGTTTTCGTTGTTTTTCAGGTTTACAAGCACTGGGAAAGGAGTTTCACTAAAATTGCCAGAATTGCCTGTACAGATCAATCATCTTTGAAAATTAAACTGTATTGATTCAAGAAGAACCAGGATATGAGCCATATATGCTTAGAAAGATCCAGAAGTCTATTTTCTGGAGAATTTTACGGCTCGTAAAAATGATTTTTCTACAGAAAGTTATGGCCGTTTTAGTAGACAAAGGTCAGGCTGTGCGGGCTGTGCGGGATTTCAGCGTGAACAGAAGTTTTGAAGGGCATGTGAAGACTTAAATCCAACATCCCACATTGGTTGGAAACACATTTCTATATCCCACATCCCACATCGGATGGGAAACACATTCCACTTGTGGTATTTGCCTATATAAGACCCACTCCACTTCATCATTCAGTGTACAATTCCTGAGCCACTTTGGTGTTTACCGGTGGACGTCCGCTAGCATTCTGGTGGATCCCGAAGGCATTGCTACCACGAGGGGAAGCGCCGCCCGGCAGCGATTGGAATTTCTCCCATGTAAAGTTGTTTATTTATTTCTTTATATTCAGTTGTTTTAGTTTAAATGTTTAGCACTTGTTATTATAGTTTTATAGTTATGAGTGGCTAGACTCTTCAGCTAAGGTTGAAGATGAAGCCCCGCCGTTGTTTGGCGTAGTAGTTCAGATTTGCTTGTACAAATCTGACAATTTTTAGTATAAATGTTCTGTCAATTATTTGAGTTAATCTTATAATTGATTGAGTTTAAATTGTCTGTTGGATTTTTTTTGTGTTTCATCTGATGGATACATTGAATGCTTTTCGATTAAATTGGATTCCCTTTGTGATTTGTTAAGAGCGGATACATCGGGTGCTTTTGGTTTAGTTGGGATATTCTTTGTTTTTTGTCTTATAGTTGGATTCATAGAATGTTTTGATAGGCTATATTTTTAGAACATGTATGCTTAACTTCGGTGGGGTGGATTCGGAAACCTTAGTGCTTTTTATTATTAGTTTTAAAATCAATTTAATTTAGTTTTAATTTATTTTACAAATTATCATTCAAAATTCGGAACTAGGTTAAGATAGAGTTAGTTTAGATTAAAAATTATATTTTCACAACGCAATTCCCTGTGGATTCGACCTCGCACTTACACAACGCTATACTGCAAATGACTCGTGCGCTTGCAAGTAAATTAAAACTCACAACAAGTTTTTGGCGCCGTTGCCGGGGAATTGTTTTGTTTGTGAAATTTTTTGGTATGAATTGATTTTATTTTTCTACTAGTTAATTTAATTAAAAATAAAAAAAAATTTGAGTTTGGTGTTTGCTTTATTCTGTTGCTTCTGCTGATTAGTATCTCATTATTTTTTTGTTGGTGTATGCTTGGTCGGAGATCCTTGTACTTAGATTTGACACATTTAGATCCCGACTTAGAAAGAACTCTTAGGAGACAGAAAAGAGTGCTAGTTGAGAGAGAGACTGTTGAGATGGCAGAGAATTATAGGAATGCAAATCATCCTGAACATGTAGAGCAACCTAGAGCTTGGAACGTGGACTCCACTACATCCGTTAGGGATTTGTTCGCACCCGTTGCGACTAACTCATCTTCCTGCATAGTGTTGCCACCAACCAATGCCACACACTTTGATTTGAAGCCACATGTCATCCAACTCTTACCCTCATTCTATGATTTAGATCTTGAAAATCCTTATAGCCATGTGAAGAAGTTCAAAGACATTTGTGCCACATTCAAATTCCAGAACTTCTCTGAAGAGTCAGTCCATCTTCGACTCTTCCATTTTTCTCTTCACAATAGAGCTAGGGCGTGGTTGGATTCCAACACGCCCGGGTCTATTACATCTTGGGAAAACCTGCTTAGCAAATTTTATCATAAGTTTTTCCCAATGTCTACAGTGAATGAATGCCGAAAGGAGATCAGCTCTTTCACTCAGGATGAGGATGAAAAATTTTCTGAGGGTTGGGAGCGTTTCAAAGAGCTACTGATCAGATGCCCTCCACACGGATATGAGAAGTGGAGACTCGTTCAATTCTTCTACCAAGGGTTGACTCAACCCAACCGTAGCATGATCGAGTCTATGAATGGGGGGGCATTCTTGAGTCTGACAGGAGACGAAGCATATGTGGCATTGGACAAGTTGTCCGACAACTCACAGCAGTGGGATTTTTCAAGCTGTCAAGATAAGTCCATTCGTGCTCCTAAGAGGGGAGGCATCTATGAGGTCAGAGAGGACGCTGATTTGAGGATAAAGTTAGATGCCCTCACTAAGAAGATTGACGCTCTCACTGTGAGGCAATCCATCAATGCTGCTAACACATTCAATGTTGAAAGCTGTTCCATCTGTGCTAGTCTCATGCATCTAGCACATAATTGCCCTTCAATGCCTGCTTGTGCCGAGTATCCTATGGAACAAGTAAATGCTTTCAATGACTTTCGAAGGCAGTCAAATGGATCGTACTCCGAGACGTACAATCTAGGGTGGCGGAACCACCCAAATTTTTCATGGAGGCAGAACCAACCAATGAATCAGGGAGGAGCCCCTCATCATGCTCAAAATCAATATCCTCCCGGATTTGCCCCACAAATTCCTAATCATGGTCGTTCTGCCCATCCAGCACCTTCACCTGCTCACCACACACCCACTCAAACACCAGCGCCAGTTTCACAGTCGCTAGAGGACACCCTTAAGGAGTTCATGAAGGCGACTAGCCAAAATATGAGTGATGTGAGGAGTGCAACAGTGGTAAATACCCAAGCAATTGCCAAGCTGGAGAGTCAAATAGGGCAAATTGCAAGTCACTTGGGTGAGAGAGAGAAGGGGAAGTTCCCCAGTCAGCCCGTGCCCAACCCGAAAGAACAATATATGGTTGAGAGTTCATCAACTCCTTCGCACGGGGCGGAACAAGTACAGTCGATTGTCACACTGAGGTCTGGGAGACAAATGGACAATCGAGTGGAAGAGAACCCTGCTATGCAGCAAGGGCAAGGGAGTGGGAACACAGAGAAGAGAGATGCTGAGCCATCTACAGCCACACCTACTGAGAAAGACCCTCCTAGGTCGTTTGTACCGAGAGCGCCCTACCCCGAGAGATTACAGGCGCCCAAGAAAGGAGGGAAGTATGAGGAAATTTTGGAGGTATTCAAGCAAGTCCAAATCAATATCCCATTTTTGGATGCCATCAATCAAATGCCATCATATGCCAAGTTTCTAAAGGACTTGGTCACTATCAAAAGGAGGACAAATGTCCCAAAAAAGACATTTTTGACCGAGCAGGTCAGCTCAATCTTTCAGTGCAAGCTACCCATCAAGCATAAGGACCCGGGGTGTCCTACCATCTCTTGCACGATAGGAGTCTGCCACATTGAGAGGGCTCTCTTGGATCTAGGGGCGAGTGTGAATCTTCTACCCTACTCAGTCTATTTATAGTTGGGGTTAGGAGAATTGAAGCCCACATCCACTACGCTTCAATTGGCTGACAGGTCAATGAAAAGACCACGGGGAATAGTTGAGGACGTTTTGATAAAAGTGGATAAGTTCTATTTCCCCGTGGATTTTATTGTGCTTGACACAGAGCCGGTTCAGAATGTAGGGATTCAAATACCGGTGATTCTAGGGCGACCATTCTTAGCCACGGCTAACGCCCTGATAAATTGTAGGACAGGGGTGATGAAGATCTCCTTCGGAAATATGACAGTGGAGTTGAATATTTTTGATATCACTAGGCAACCACATGAATATGATGAAGTGAGAAATGTATGCTTGATAGAGGAGATTCTTGAGGAGACTGTGAATGAATCAAGCACTGAGGACCCCCTGGAGGCATGTTTTGCTCAATTTGGAGAGGATTTGGATTTAGATAAATTACTTGAGCAAGCAAATGCCATTTTGGAGTCTCCTCCTCGGGAGAGCAATAAGACGGAGGAGATTGTGGATGACTCCCGCACTGAGGACCCCCTAGAGGCATGCTTTGCTCAATTTGGAGAGGATATGGATTTAGATAAATTACTTGAGCAAGCGAATGCCATTTTAGAGTCTCCTCCTTGGAAGAGCAATAAGACGGAGGAGAACGTCGCACCTGAAACCCCCAAGAAGGAACTTAAGCCTTTACCAGATAATCTTAAGTATAAGTTCCTAGGTTCAGCTGATAGTTTGCCTATGATTATACCTTCCGATTTGGGTGATGCTCTAGAGGAGAAATTATTGGACGTCTTAAGAGAGCATAAGGAAGCTATAGGCTATTTCATATTTCAATCATAATCATAATTTCTTATATCTTTTCATCTATCAATTCTCATATATATAACTCAAATCATTTATTAATCTTTCCTATCATCATATATCTGTCATTTCAAATTTCATTATATGTCTTTAATCAATTTCAAACTATCATCTTTATATCATTTTTACCATAAAGACCTCATCATGAGGTTCACATCATACAATCAATCACTTACTTATATCATATTATAACTATTTATCAATTATTTTCTCATCATAATTATCTCATTATGATACTTATGTTTCTATCATCATATCACAATCATTTTGAAGCTCTGGCATCTCAATAATAATAAAATAATTAAATAAATGCATGCATCCACATCACCATTTCATTCCTTTCTTTCTTTCTCATCACAACCAATTCATCCCCAAAATCAAATCAAAATTTATCATATTCAAGGGTAATAAATCAAATTCAAATTCTCTATCACCCATATGAAGAATACAACCCCATTAAAAAAAATTATTATCACTCTGTCCCTAATGGAAACTTCAACAAAAATATTATACATCAAAGGACTAACATATGCATCAATAGATTTCAAAATACATTGGATGAAAAAGAATAAGTTACACCAGGATCAATCAATAACCTAGCAGGTCTATCAAGGATAGATATTGTACCCATAATAAAATCAGGAGTTGCTTTAGCATCTTGTTGGGTCAACGCATATACTTTTCTCTCTCTGGGCTGCATCTAACTACCTCGTCCTCTCTCAGCAACTACTCCTCTGCCTGAAGCTCTACCCCGCATAGTCCTAAATCCACATCCTCTCTCTAATTGTCATCTTCCCACACCTCTAATAGTTACCTCAACTGATCTCCCTAATGGACAATCCACACTAATATATCCACCCTCTCCACACACAAATCACATCAAAGTATGACAATTCTGTGATAAATGTCTTATCTGATTACACCTGTAACAAGCTCTAGTCTCTTTATCAAACAAAATACTACCACCTCCCCTAGGTGGTACACTCTCACCTTTACCAAATTCTCCAACTCCAATAGGTTGTTCCCTAAACCTAGGGGTACCTTTAACAGAACTCTGAGCTATAGAGGCTCCAAATCAAGCCTGCTTTTGTTGACTCTAAATAATAGGTCCTTTTGAAAAGGAACGACTTCTCTAGGGTGGTCGCCCACCCTGAACATTCATATTACCCCCTCTAGAACCCTCAAGTATAGTCCTCTTCAGCCACAAAAGTAGCATAATTCAAATGTCTTATATACAAAATTTTAGACTTTATTTTAAAGTGTAATCCATCATGGAATCTCTTACACTTTCTCTCTTTTATCAACTCAGGCACAAACCTTGATAAAGCCATAAATCTACTATCATATCGTGTCGCAGTCATTATGTTCTGCCTCAAATGAATAAAAATTCTCTCTTCTATTGGACTCTAAAAGTATATGAGAAATACTTTGCAAAGAACACCTCCTTAAACCTACTCCAGGTTAAGGATCTATCTATATTTGTACTCAGCCTAGGAAAATATCTTCTTACCATTTAAAAGCCTTACCCTCGAACTAAAATGAAGCAAAGGTAACCCTCTGCTTATCAATCACTAGCAACACACCAAATAGATGATCAACGTGTTTCACCCATAACTCAGCCTTAGAAGGATAATTAGACCCTCTAAAAGACCGAGGTTTCAATTTAGTGAACCTAGCAAAGCAGTCCCTCTGCATCTCTTCTGAAAACTCACCATCTCCCTTCTAAACATAATGCCTCATAGGATTTATAACAACATCATGTTCTACCCTAACCTGCTCATTCAGTTTACGTTGTAGACTATAAGCTCTATCCTCTACTTAATTCATCCTCTCTAGAGCATGAGCAAAAGCTTCTCTTAACTCATCTTTCCCAACACCAAATTCCCTTACAACACCACTAATACTAGGTGTACTAACAACATGTTCCCTTTTAGAAACTATAAACTCAATATCAACATCAACCTCAACCTCATCTCCTCTAAACATAAGGGGCCTATCACACCCTTTCTGATTCATAATTCTACTTCTAGGTCTGTTACGTCCACATGGCATCCTCAGACTCAGCATTAGAATATAATTTGTTTTAAACTTCCACTTTCTTAAGTTTTATGCAGTCTACTTAATCATAAAACCTACAGCTCTGATACAATAATTGTAACGACCCATCCCTGATGAGCTCACCCCGAGGCGGTATCGTCACATTTAAGATCCAAGCATGACAAATGCATGTAATAACTAACATATCAACATCTAAATAAAATATTACAATATTTCCTCAACTCTTTTCAGAGGAGATACGTTATCATGTAATATTCAAATATACTAACATATACAAAATGCATTATGTTGTGAGTTTTAATTTACTCGCAAGCGCACGAGTCATTTGCAGTATAGTGTTGTGCAAGTGCGAGGTCGAATCCACAGAGAATTGCGTTGTGAAAATATAATTTTTAATCTAAACTAACTCTATCTTAACCTAGTTCCGAATTTTGAATGATAATTTGTAAAATAAATTAAAACTAAATTAAATTGATTTTAAAACTAATAATAAAAAGCACTAAGGTTTCCGAATCCACCCCACCGAAGTTAAGCATACATGTTCTAAAAATATAGCCTATCAAAACATTCTATGAATCCAACTATAAGACAAAAAACAAAGAATATCCCAACTAAACCAAAAGCACCCGATGTATCCGCTCTTAAAAAATCACAAAGGGAATCCAATTTAATCGAAAAGCATTCAATGTATCCATCAGATGAAACACAAAGAAAATCCAACAGACAATTTAAACTCAATCAATTATAAGATTAACTCAAATAATTGACAGAACATTTATACTAAAAATTGTCAGATTTGTACAAGCAAATCTGAACTACTATGCCAAACAACGGCGGGGCTTCATCTTCAACCTTAGCTGAAGAGTCTAGCCACTCATAACTATAAAACTATAATAACAAGTGCTAAACATTTAAACTAAAACAACTGAATATAAAGAACTAAATAAACAACTTTACGTGGGAGAAATTCCACTCGCTGCCGGGCGGCGCTTCCCCTCGTGGTAGCAATGCCTTCGGGATCCACCAGAATGCTAGCGGACGTCCACCGGTAAACACCAAAGTGGCTCAGGAATTGTACACTGAATGATGAAGTGGAGTGGGTCTTATATAGGCAAATACCACAAGTGGAATGTGTTTCCAATCCGATGTGGGATGTGGGATATAGAAATGTGTTTCCAACCAATGTGGGATGTTGGATTTAAGTCTTCACATGCCCTTCAAAACTTCTGTTCACGCTGAAATCCCGCACAGCCTGCACAGCCTGACCTTTGTCTACTAAAACGGCCATAACTTTCTGTAGAAAAATCATTTTTACGAGCCGTAAAATTCTCCAGAAAATAGACTTCTGGATCTTTCTAAGCATATATGGCTCATATCCTGGTTCTTCTTGAATCAATACAGTTTAATTTTCAAAGATGATTGATCTGTACGGGCAATTCTGGCAATTTTAGTGAAACTCCTTTCCTAGTGCTTGTAAACCTGAAAAACAACGAAAACAACTCAAAGTAACAAATTCCTAAGCTAACAAATGTAAATTAGAGGGCCAAAATATGCAATATTTGGCACTCATCAAATACCCCAAAACTTACAATTTGCTAGTCCCTTAGCAAAACAAAATAAAAGACTCAATGAAAAACAAAGAACATAAAGATAAAGTCATCACTCATGGTATCCAAAAATTTAAGGAGCACACATCACCATGATATTCATTCATAAGCAAGCTTAAAAAGGTAAATCCATCTTCGCAATGAATAGAAATGTTAAAATCTAATTACTTACAAAAGGCAGGATAAGGCATCACAAGCTTGAATCAGTGTAAGGTGAATTAGCATATAAAAATGAAGCTTCCAAGTAACTCTAATGTGTAAGGTCTCCATGTCTCAAGATACACCGAATTTCCCATCAAAAATGAACGACAAAGGCATAGTATTTTTTTTTTTTTAATAAGACACGGCTATGTTTAGTTCCCTTAAGCTTTCTAATTGACCCATGTAGCGAGTGTTAAGTCAATGACTCCCAAACCAGGTGGTTTTAGGGCATTAGGTGTAAAGATACCCCTAAGGACTTACTAACTCGAGTCAAAAAGGCTACAAAATTAAACCGACCATAATATTACCAAGCAAAATTCCACATTTTGACGTGAACACTCACTGCTTACTGAGGCAAGAGGTCCAGTTACTCAGCGAAAAGTTTATTGATAATTTTTTTTTTTATATTTTCCTATGCCCAAGAGTTCATCCAACAAGTCATCCAGTTTCAGTTAAGATAAGGAAAAATACACATTAAAATCACATGTCATACCTCACATAATTTGTGCTAATGTGCTCGTGTTAGATTAGATCAAACATGTGAATTCTCAAAATGCTTAAAGTAAGTAACTAAATTTTAAAAATTTATCACCAGATCATGTGTTCAAAATGTTAAGCTCACCAATGACATCACATCACAGAAAATGTTTAGATCAACTAAAATTTCACGATAACATGAGCATGCATTTATCTCTATGACGAAAAGACAACAAATTAGGACAAAGTGTGTGATGTGTCTCCCATACCCCCAAACTTAAATTACACATTGACCACAATGTGTGACTAATATGGAAAGAGCTGACCTGATATATGGAGAACTATCTGGACTGGTATGGCTCATAGCATACCCCCAAACTTGAACTGAAGTACGCTTTGTCCCTGAAAAATAAAAACTGGAAAACAAAAATACTGGAAACAAACATTAATCATAAATATGCGAAATAATAAATAAACAAAAGAAAAGATAAGCTGTGGGGTGCCTCCCATGAGCGCTAAGTTTAACGTCTTCAGCCAGACCCAACATTAGTAAACAGGCCCAACTAAGCTCTCCACCATCTGATCAATAAATGGGAATGGAAAATGATCAGGCCTAATGGCAGCATTCAATTTACGGTAGCTGATACACACTCTCCAAATTGACCGAACACGAGTTGGAACTAACTCGTTGTCCTTATGCTGCACTACCGTTAATTCAGCACGTTTGGGTACAACATGAATTTGGCTCACCCACTTGCTATCAGAGATGGGATAAATGATCCCTACCTCTAACAGCTTAATATCTTCTGCCCTCACAACCTCTTGCATAGCAGGGTTGAGCCTTCTTTGTGGCTCCCTCGATGGCTTGGCATTCTCCTCTAACTGTATCGTGTACGTCACCACCGAGGGGCTGATCCCCAGAAGTATACAAATTGAGAACTTCTAGTAAATTGCATTCACTAAGCTTGTCAAGCTCACTCCTCATTGTTAAAAAATTTCAAGCAACGGGCAGGACTAGTAGACTATTGATCTGAGACTCAGAGTGAGTAGATTAAGTAAGTCCTCATGGTCAGCATCCTCAAATTGTATGCATAAAGAGAAAGAATTTTTTTTTTAAAGTATGACAAATGTATGTTCATGCATTTTGTATATGTTAGTATATTTTGATTAATATATATAATATTGTATCTCCTCTGAAAAGAGTTGAGGAAATATTGTAATATTTTATTTGGATGTTGATATATCAGTTATTGCATGTATGTGCCATGACTGGATCTTAAACGTTACGATATCGTCGGGGTGAGCTGATATAAGATGGGTTGTTACACTAGTAAAAGGTTTCAACTGCTTGAGTTTGCTATGATTGAGGTTCAAGCTATAGAGGGTCTACAATTGGTATTACGGTTTGGCTACACCTATGTTTGTTTAGTCTGATTCTAGTGTTGTTGTGTCCAACTTTGCTTCTACTTTTATGTGTTTATCGAGCTTCTTGAAGAGGTTTTTGTTGTCAAGTGTTTTCATGTTCACCGAACTGCTAAATTCTGTTGCACATGAGCTAGTTAGGTATGCGAAATCCATTTCTAATTATTGTTTTTGGACAAGGAAGACTCCTTATGACTCCCTTTGTCCTTAAGGAAATTTCCCTAACTTACTGAAGTTGATGATTTCTATAAAAAAAATTGTATTTATAAGAAAATGCCTTACTATAAAATATTTATTTTTGAAGATATGAAAATTGATCATTAGAGAATATGTTATCAATACCAAATTTAGTCATTCTTTCAGTAGAACAATACAAATTCTTTTATATAGTTGAACTCAAGATTCATGTATATTTTTCCTATGAAATAAAAAAATTTCATAAACACACACATGTGTTTTAAGTTTGACCACATGTGTTTTAAGTTTGACCTTTCATTAACAAAAAAATAAATAAATAACTCCCTCAAAAATATTTCTCAAGATCTGCAATTGCCTTATTCAACCTTGTTTTGGTCGGAAGCCATCCTAGTTCGAGTTTGATTTTTCATTTATCTCTTATATATATCACTATATAATTTTGTTTTCATACTAAAGCAGAAAACATGAGATTTTTGGCTGAAATAATAAGGGCAAAATGAACTAATTAACATTAAGAGCATATTTATAATTTCACCTAAGAGGATGATACAAATGGATTTTGTGAAGAATATGGTTGGGGATGGGAATGGTTATGTTATTTGAATTGTTTAGATATCAAATGCTCGTGGCAGTCATTAGTGTGCTTGTGTTATGATGTTTGTGGCGAGGGATAGTTGAGGCATAGATTTTCCACAGGGTTTTAGCTGCAGGTGTGATGGTTTAGATAAGATATGAGGAGCTCTTGTGTCCTCTCTAGCAGTAGGTAAGCTCTGCTGGTCTTCCTCAATTGGAAGCATAAAAACAGGAACAAGAATCTTAGTAGAAAAGGGTTCAAACTGAAGGTGATGGTGTTGTAGTTGATCTACAGCTCCTGTATGATTTGCATAGGCAGAAGAATTTACCTTTGCTTCCATCTAATTTTTAATTCCTCCATCTTCTTGATTGCTCTCAGTAGTAATTTCTTGAGCCATCACTTGAAGAAGTTATTGTGCCCAATCAATACTATCTATCTTCTCCATCTCCATGAAAATTTCTTCTTCAATTTTTGGAATTGCCGAATCATGTGGATTTTGTTGTTCAATTGAATATAGCCGGATGACCAACTTGTTGTGTCTGTCAAATAGCATGAATGAAATTGTTTGTGGTGAATTTTTTTTTTAGGAATTGTGAAAGAAAGTTAATGATAATATTGATTCAAGAACTGAAAGTAGTTCAAGAATGTGGTACAATGAAAGTACCAAATGATACTAGTTATGATATTTGATTTCGTTCGACTACAAATCAACTCCAAGAAATGGGAGGGAGAGAGAGAACTAAGACTAAAAACTACTAAATTATTATTTGATTTCTGAATGAAATGAGCCACTATTTATAGCTCTTATATATAGAATTGTTCCCTTTAACAGCTCTACAACTTCTAATCTCTAATTGAATAAAAAATTTGTAATTACTAACTCCCTAACAATCTTCTCAAATAGTTTGTTAAAGCACTAATCATCTGTTACTGCATTAACAACCCCTCTGGTGAAGTTTACTTACTGTCTCCACCAGCTCTAGTTCTTCCATTCATATCATGGAGTTTTTGGTTTCTTCTTTTGATGTTGGAAAATCACCTTTGCAAGAATCCCAGGTTGTGATCTTTCCAAACATCTAAATCCCGAATGATTTGGACCAATACAAGAATCAAACCATAAAAGGGAAAACACAAGCAATTGTTATCGAGGTTCGACAATTTGCCTACGTCCCCGTGAACTCCTCTGAGCTCTCTGCACTAAATTAATGGAGTCCATACAATTATAGCAACACCCCTTCAAGAACCATGTGTTCTTGAAGAATGAGAGAAGAGAAAAGAAAGAGATAAGAACTAAGTGTTTCTTTGGAATGTTCCCCAAGAAAATTCCAATTACAAAGCCCTACAACCCCAATCTCTCTTGCACTGTTTAACTAGAAAAATCTCTGAAGATTTAAGAATCTTTCTCTCTAAACAACTTGCTAATCTTGGAATGAGTCTCTCTTATTGTTGTGTGTAGTTATTGCTCCTAGATGGCCCTTTATATAGAGCAACAACTTCTTTAAACCAATCTTGAAGTCAATCTCAACCCTTTGATCTTGAGAACCAAACAATCATGGCCCTCTAAGAGGTCTAAGTGATCCTGTGCATTTTAATCAAGACTCAATGCACCAGCTGGAAAAACAGAACAAAGGCATCAGGTGTGCTGTGTGCCGCAGCTCAGAACAGGGCAGGCTACGGTGCACAATAGAGGAAAAAGCCTCCACTTGCTGGAGGCCGTGGCGCAGCCCAGCCTGTTCCGCAACAAACACTTGGAGGAGAAAATACTCCTTGCTGGAGGCCATGGCACACAAACCTTGTGCCATGGCTCAGAGGGCTGAAGCTGAAAAGCGACAAAATTCCCAACATTTAGGGTTTTTTTATAAGCACATGGGCTGGTGGTGATTCTTTCTCTCTGCATTTTGCAAAGTATAATACATCAAACACAATAAACTAATTAAGAGAAACACATTAATAGGTTATGATAGTAAGATAAATTACCAATGTGGAAGCATTGCTTTTATAATCTGATGCTAATATGATGACAACATTGCTTTATAATCTTCATTAGGGGTATAAATGTGGAAGCAATTACAGGAAAGATTGTATGAGTATCTTACCTTCTCACTACTTATCGATAAGGATCAAGCTTGCCTCTTCCTAAGCATGAAGAACTTCTTTTCTGGTGCTGTATAGGCGCCTAGACAGATCATAATAGTACTACACAACAAAGATTCAATGGTATACTTAAATTTGAATGATAGGAGGAGCTAACTCATAAAATGCATGACAAAGTAAAGACTGAAGATAATGCATTCTTAGGTTAAAAAACATTCTATTGTTTAGTAAATGAAGCTAGTGATCTTTTACTAGTTTTGGAAGAGATAAGAGTGCTAATGAAAACCGTGATATCATTGGCGGCTAACCCCTTTGTAGTGCACACATAGAGCTCCGTGCATTGCACTGGGAAATCATAGTAGAAAAACAAGGTAGAAAAGTAGTCGATCTTGAGATCCATCAATAAATTTTGATATATATAATCTTACAATCTAGTGAGAAATAACTGAAAATTTGGAATTAAATTAAAGATCATTTTAGTGATGCAAAAGTTAGATTAAATGAAGAGGAGCAACACATGTAATATATTTCGTTTAGCCAATGTATTGTCATAAAAATTATGTTATAATTATCCATTGACTTCACATTTCAAAGAGATCATATATACTTTAATTTATAACTTTGAGGGATAAGAAATATAGAAGAATTAAATAAAAATACTGCAATGTCAATGGTTTCGATCGTAATACTAGAAAAGATGAGGGTTTATGTTGTAAATAAATAACTATATGGGTATTAGATAGTGTAAAAGGTAAGATTGGTAAGAATTTAATAGCATGCCCGATTTAGACATAATTAATTATGCTAAGGCACACAAAATCCAAATGGATTTTGGTTGTCAGCTCAGCTAGATTCCTTGAGTAAAATAGCCAGTTTTAAGACATGGATGGTAATATGTGCCAGACTACTGAGTCATATACTTACCAAATGTTAATATATATACACTGCATATTATCATCTTTTTTTGGATACAAATCATATTACCCATTGAATATATTTTAATTCCTAAATCATGCACATAGAGAAAAAACATAAATACATTACTAAGATATCACCCCTAAAAGATATATTTTAATATTTTTGTTTACATTACAATTTCAGTGATATATGCTATTATTGTTGTACTAATAATTTGGCAAGTCTAGTGGATTATGAATGTATAGAAATAAAATATGAGTATGTTGGTCAAGATAATTATTGTATTTATGTTGGTTATACTATTTTTGACTAGACATCTGTATTTAAGATTAGATGAATGACATATTTCTTTATTTTCTCCAAATTTTTGTCAAGGTGTATAATACACTTTGAATTATGATATTTTTTTTAATTAATAGAGAGCTAGAAAAGTTTCAATTTATAGTAAAAACAATTCATATTTTATATATATTAGTTGTTCAATCTTCCCCCATATTTTGAGTACAATGTCATTGGTCCAAATCGGTTAAGTACAAACCATACCATTGTGTCACAATGTATGAAAGTGCATCAAAGACAAAATATAATATGTTGAATTATAAAAACCCAATGAATGGAACTAACCAACCATTACAAACAAGTTGCATTACAAATTTGCAAATGAATTTTCGGCAAAAAAGACTTTGAACCATAAATTATCAAATTGAAACACTAACCTGTAGCCTAAAGGTAATAAGGACCATAACATTGCACCAAAAGAAAAAAAGGATCATAAGAAAACATGAAATAGAACCAAAATTGAAAGGATGAGCATTTCTTGCAACTGAGTCTCAACAGTTTGAGATAATTGGATCAACAAAATCTTGGTAAATAGGATCATCAAGCCATAATTTTGCAAGTTAACAATGAGAAGTGCAGTGTCTGCTGAATTCTTCAATGACCCAAATTGTAGTTTCAGCTTTACTAGGTTGAATAATGAACTTCATTGGCATTTGTTCATCCCTAGTGCCAAATCTAGTGTAACTCAAGACAATGAGCAAGATATATGAATACTTTGAATTTCTGTGGGTTTTATGTTTAGTTCATAGCTAGTGAGAACTTTGTTTCAGTTAATTTATCACTAAACCAAGAAAAAAAAGAACTATATCATATATCAAAAACTAAATTTATTGTAAAATTTTAAGATTTATGGATACAAAAAAACTTAAAAGTAGACGTTAAAATGAAGATAGACGTGTGTAAATTACCTGATCTATCTTCCATTTTAGTCACCTTTTTGCCACTTTTGACATCAAGGGCTTTTTTCCTTTTATTTTTCTTACATTTATAGCATTTATTTTCAACCCTTCTTCCTCTATTGCTCCTCTTTTTTTGAACTCGAGCTTTGATGTGTTTGCTTAGATCATCAGATTCTGTTTTCGAGTCTGATACTAGTAAGTGATTAACTTTTAAGGAACCATATCATTTTAACATCTTAAAGTGTGTGAGAGATAGAGAGAGAGTAGAGGGAGAGAGAGAGAGAGAGAGAGAGAGAGAGAGAGAGAGAGAGAGAGAGAGAGAGAGTGAGTTTCTATGGAGAATGTTGCTAAGGAGATGACCTAATAACTACTGCTTGGGTTTCTTTGCCTTTAATAATGCTTTCTTGTGGGATTTTATCCTTGAGAATGCATTATTTGAGAAGTGTTTATTAAATAAGTTTCATTTAGGAAATTATAATAAGTAAAAATAACTAAATATAAAGAGGAATTACATATAAGTTCTTCAAACAATCTACCTGTTACGCATGTGCTACAAGTGTTGATTAGTGTGTGATTTCAGAAGGAAGATGTTATTCATATTCATAATTCTATTTTTTGAGGAGTCAAAGTATAAAAATTGATTTTTATATTACCAAAATTTTTACAAAATGTGAGGACCTTTGGGCATAAACATCTTTGAAACCATCATTTGTTGAAAATGAAAATTTAGGGGAGAAAAGACAAAATAATGTTTTCTTTACTTGAAAAACAAAGGAGTGGTTTTCAGTGGGGCTTTGAGGGTGACTCTAGTGCTATAAGCCAACCTTTGGTCCTTGCCCAAACCAGTCCTGACAAACACGATTTATCGGTTTTATGAAGCTTGTTGGATAATTTTAGCCTCTATTTTTTTAGCCGTTTTTAAGTAGATAATATCAAATTAAATATCATTCCTAATAGACACCATTTCATTAGTTGTGAAACATTACTAAATTCTTTTAACCATTTACATCTCAAATAATATATTCTTTAAAAGGAAAAGATAGATGTCTATTATAAATATTTAGTAACAATATTCATGACACATATATGGTAAATGTCTATGTGGATGTTGACGTTGACAGTCTACATTTTTCAACCATTTATTTATTAGCAGATTTATGAAATGAAAACAAGAATAATCCATGTAAAGTAATACTTTTTTTTTCTTCTTAATGTAGACGTTAGATTTTGAAAAGAACCGAAACCAAGAGTCTAAAATTAACCTAGAAATGAAAAAATCGAACCAAATTAAATCAAAGGCCTAAACCGAACCCAAAACTCAAACCAATGATCCATAAGTGAACCAATGGGCTAAAAATCATATGTGCATACCAGAAGAATAGAGTTTAGGCCGATTTGTAGAAATTTAGATTTGTCCCAAATCGAGCCTGAAATGCAAGCTAAGGCTTGTTTGACCGGTTGAGCCCTTAATCGGTCGGCTAAGATAGGGTTGGCATGCCCAGTTTGGTGTTTTCCTTGATTTTTGGTCGTTTGTCCACCTAATTGCTCCCATTCAACCTAAATAAACTCTACTTCAAATGTAAGCAAAATTCTTGGCCTTTGGATGTTCATGGGGTCTAAGAATCAAATCCTACTCATCCATTTTCATTACTAAAAATACATTTCCTAAAATCACTCCCAATTACCACCATTGACTTCATCCTAGCCGTTGAAACATTTTTGGCATGTTTCAATAATCGATATCAACCGTTTAGACTACCTCATCGAGCTTGTAGATAGACTCACCCATTTCACTTCAAAAACACATTTACACACCTTCAACACTTAGAAGCTTTAAAAGCTATCTCATTCTCTGAGCTTTCATCTTTCAATTTTCCTCTCTTTTTTCTTCGAAAAAAATCCCATTGTGTTCTTTAGTAAAACTAGTTTAGATCTGCCTAAGAGGAAGGTTCTAGCAATCGAAGGTGTTCAACAAAGCTCGGTCCTTCCTTGTGAATGATTTGAGACCTGTCAGTCACATGAATATTGAAAATAAACCGAAAGAAAATAATACGACACAATATACCTAGGTTCACCCCAGAATAGGGCTACTTCCTACAAGAAGTTTCACTATAATCAGCTTCCCAAATCTCTCGTATGTTTTTCGCTTAGTACATGGACCCCCATGGTCATTGGGAGATCTACAGTTCTGGACCTGTGAAATATGCACCAACTCTAACAATCTCCCACTTGGTAAATACTTAACACACATGGAAACCTTCCCAGAACTCTGTTTCTTTAAGCCCATCTCAGTAGCACACCACTAAAACTTCGCTAGACTAATTGCTTTAGTCAAGAAATCTATGATGTTCATTATTATATCGACTTTCTCCAAGATTATCACATTCTCTTCAATCTTTTCTCAGATGAAGTGATACTGGATATCAATGTGCTTCATTCGTGAATGAAATGTAGGATTCTTTGAAAATAAGACAAGACCTTGATTGTCAAATTTCACCTTGACTGCCTGTTAAGAGTCATAAAATGCATCTTAACAGTACTTAATTATTATCATTTTAGGGTTGATCAAACTCTAAAGTGTCATTCTTAGATCATTAATCTATTTCGATGCATTTTCAGGTACTTTAAGTTCAAAAGAGGAGGACAAGTTATCGCTGCCTGAAGCACAAAGACTCGAGGTATACCAGAGTAAAGGCATAGTTGTGGAAGGACAAATGAAGAGAAATCAAGTCCTAAGTATGTGCGCTGTGGCCTGAAAATATCCAAGCCTCGGCCTCTAAAACCAAGCTAAAAGAGCAAGAAAGGAGTTTCAGTGAGAGCTGCAGCCTGGACTAGGTTGGGCCACGGCCTCCAAAAAGTGAAGAAATCAAAGACTAAGCAGAGCCGCGGCCCAAGGAAGTGAGAGCCGTGGTGCGCACACAGTCCCCTTCTCCGAGTTATGACCTAATTAGGTCTTTAATGATTGTTTAAACCCTAAAACACCCTTGGACATTTTTTATTATAAATAGATCACTTAGGGTTTGAGAAAATAGAGAATCATTAAGGCTAGAAAACACAAGAAGACTACCATATTCTCCTCCATCAAAGTGTTTAAGAATGAGCCCCATGGCCAACTAATCTCCAAGCAAGGCGAAGGGATGAATCCCTAGGTGTAGTTATTCTTATTTTCCTTTATTGATTCAGTTGTAGTTGGGATTTATTGTCAAAACATTGTTATGATTTACTTTTTAATTTAATTAGAAGATTTTCTCTTAATCCGGTGATTATATCTTTCTCCTCGATATAAGTCTAGTCATGCTCTTCTTATGTCAAGATTGTTGGATGTGATTGAGTCTGCTGTGATATTTTCATTAAGATATATTGTCATTTCTTGATAAATCTATAGGATAGGTCATGTGTGCTTAAATCAAAAGTAAAGAGTAATTTATATCAATCACATTAGGGTTTACATATGCTTTAATTGAATATTTGCCGATTGCCTGTTTGGGATGTGAAACTTGCAATCGAGATAAAAACAACTGAATTAAGATTGGAATAAGGCAAAAAACCTAGGGTGGATTCCCGAAACCTTGTTATTCCTTTATTATATTCTTCAATCTATTTATACAATTTTCTCACAATTACTTCATTATCAAAATTCATATTTTCTCACTTAATTGTTATCGTTCGTGTTAAGGTTTGCACTTTTCCTTTGTAGATCACTTTTCCTCGTGGGATCGACACCTCAACTATACACAATAACTGTGTATTAGTTTGAATGTAATCAAATTTTGGCACCGTTGCCCGGGAAAACGCGCTTACATACAAGGAAGATTGTCAACTCTAAGACAAGACGGTACTATCGTTCCCTTCTTTAAGTTTTTGATTTTCTAATTTTTTTATTTGTTCTGTTTTATTTATTTCCTTTTAACTCATTTGGTGCATGCTTAGACCGAGAGATTTGCGAGGTAGATTCATTAAGGGACCCGAAGTAGAGCTACCCTTTCCTTCCACGTCTGTTAGTGAAACCTCGCCTAGATCAAACCCTAGTGTACACCTAAATGAGAATTTAGAAAACTTTGTTAACATGGCTGAAAACCCTAATGAGAATGTTGCTAGGACACTTAAAGATTACTTGCACCCTAGCCAAATAGCCACACCATCATGCATTATGTTTCCAGCCAATACTCGCCATCAAGATTTTAAAACAAGGATGATACAATTACTCCCTACATTTCATGGCTTGGAAAATGAAAACCCATATGTACACATTAGGGAGTTTGAGGAAGTAGTTGTGACTTTTCATAGTCAAAATGCAACTGATGATATCGTGAGACTCAAGTTTTTTCCTTTCTCTTTAAAGAATAAAGCTGAGAGTTGGCTATACTCGCTGAGACGACAATCTATTGGGATATGGAATGAGATGACTCAGGTCTTCTTCAATAAATACTTCCCTCAACATAAGACCAATGCTTTAAAAAGGCAAATCTCCACCTTTGCACAAAAGGATAATGAGACTTTGTATCAGTCTTGGGAGAAATTTAAGGAGCTATTAAGTATGTGTCCTCACCATGGGTATGAGAGTTGGCACTTAGTGAGCTACTTTTATGAGGGACTTACCTATAAAGAGCGCCAATTTGTAGAGATGATGTGTAATGGTGAATTTCTGCAAAAAGATCCTGATGAGGCCATAGAGTACCTCAATGAGCTTACTGAAAAAGCTCATACTTGGACTGGACTTAGTGCTACTGAAAGCACAAATAGGTCACGACCTGTAGGAAACCTAAGTGGGGTGGAATATATCATCATAGGGAAGAGGACAACCTAAAGGTTAAGGTTGAAATGCTCACTAGGGAGTTAGATGCATTAAAGACTAAAGGCTCAAAGCCAATACACGTGGTTAATCATGCCGAATCTTTGGAACCATGTTTTGTGTGTGGCAGGGTAGATCATCCTGCTCAAGAGTGCCCCACATTTGTTGATATGAGAGGGATGTATGAGGAACAATATAATGCCTTAGGCATGTACAAGAAACCTTTTGCACCCTTCTCTAATATCTATAATCCGTGATGGTGTAATCATCCCAACTTCAGCTGGAAGTCTGAAAACCAGCAGCTTGCACAACCCCCTAGATCATACCTTGCACCATATAATGCACCCTCATCCTCTAGGACTTCTTTAGAAGACACCTTGCATACTTTCATTGAGGCACAGGGTAAGACAAACCAAAGGTGTGAAGCATTAATCACACAGGTTGTGGAAGAGAATAAGGAAATAAGGAGCCAAGTGTCCAAATTGATGGGCTTCTTGAGTGTAAATGAGCGAGGTAAGTTCCCTTCACAAGCTCAGTCCACAACCTATGGTCAGCACATGGCACAAGCAAATCTGAAAGATGTAAATGCCATTGTGACAAGAAGTGGTAAGTCATTACACATCCCAACAATGAACAAATCTGAGGATGTGGAAAAGAGTCAAGGTAGTAGTGATGCCGAGCTGCCCAAGGACCCTAAGGTTACCAAGAGTCCTGTTAAGGCACCATTCCCTTAAGCCTTAAAATCAAACAAGAAAAATCTGGACCTAAATAATGAAATCCTAGAGAACCTAAGGCAAGTAAAACTTAATCTACCTCTTTTGCATGTGATTAAACAAGTTCTTACCTATGCAAAGGTTCTCAAGGATTTGTGTACAATTACGAGGGAGCACCATGTAAAGAAAATAACATTCCTAACAGAGCAAGTTAGTGCTTTAATTGAGCAAAGGATTCCCCCCAAATACAAGGATCCTGGTTGTCCAACCATTGCATGTAGCATTAGAAATCACGAGGTTGGACAAGCCTTGCTAGATTTAGGAGCTAGTGTAAACCTGATGCCATTTTCTATTTATGTACAACTGAGTTTAAGAGAAATCAAACCAACCACTGTGGTATTGCAATTGGCTGACCGTTCAGTCAAAGTACCCCCGGGGTGTTGTAGAGGATGTTCTCATTCAAATTGAATAGTATCCTGTTGATTTCCTAATCCTTCACACTACTTCTGTTGTTGACACTAATTCTAAAATTCTTTTAATTTTGGGTAAACCTTTCCTTGCTACTGCAAATGCTCTAATTAATTGCAGGAATGGACTCATGAAGTTGTCCTTTGGAAACATGACCCTCAAGGTGAACATTTTCAACGTTGTAAAACAGCCCGAAGATGAGGACGAGAACCACCACTTATACATGATCGAGTCACTCATCGATAAGGGAGTTTTCATAGCTCATGACTTTGATCCTTTTGAATATTTTCTTGTTAATTCTGAGATTGATTCTATTAATGATAAAACTGATCTAATTGATATTTGTGTTATTTTTGATAAATCTCAAGATTATGGCACTCGAGCATGGCAACCAAAGTTTGAAGAGTTGCCCAAAAGAAGCAAGAAACAAATCCCCTCAAGTGTGGAAACACCTAAAGTAGAATTGAAGCCACTACCTAAGGGTTTAAAACATGTTTTTCTCGGTCCAGGTGATACTTTTCTTATTATTATCTCATCTGAATTGTCTGAGTCTCAAGGTGAGAAATTAATTCGGACCTTAAATGCACATAAATCAGCCTTAGGCTGGAGCATGGCCGATTTAAAAGGAATTAGTCTCCTGATCTGTTCTCATAAGATAAATTTGGATGAAAGAACTAGTCCTCATAGAGACCCTCAACGTAGGCTTAACCCCACTATGAAAGAAGTAATGAAAAATGAAGTGCTGAAACTATTAGATGCGGGAATTATATATCCCATATCTGCTAGTAAATGGGTAAGCTCTACACAAGTCGTTCCTAAAAAGTCCGGTGTCATGGTGGTAAAGAATGACCTAGGAGAGTTAGTCCCTACAAAACTTGTGACCGGGTGGCGAATGTGCATTGATTTCAGAAAATTAAATGCTGCCACCCGGAAAGAACATTTCCCACTCCCTTTTATCGATCAAATTCTTGAGCATGTAGTTGGTCATCCTTTTTATTGTTTCTTGGATGGTTATTCTGGTTATTATCAAATTAAAATTGCATTAGAAGACCAAGATAAAACCACTTTCACTTATACTTTTGGTACATATTCTTTTCGTAGAATGCCATTTGGATTGTGTAATGCACCTACTACTTTTCAACGTTGCATGATGATCATTTTTAGTGACGTGGTTGAAAATTGCATGGAGGTTTTTATGGATGACCTAACTATTTTTGGATCTTCATTTGATGCATGCTTAATGAATTTAGAAATAGTGTTGATTCGTTGTGAGGAAAAGGAATTAGTCTTAAATTGGAAAAAATGTCATTTTATGGTACCTTTTGGTATTGTCGTAGGGCATATTGTTTCTTCTAAAGGGATAGAGGGTGATCAATCTAAGATTGAATTAATCTCTAAGTTGCCTACACCTAATATAGTAAAGGATGTAAGATCTTTTCTTGGTCATGCTGGTTTTTATAGAAGGTTCATAAAAAAGTTTTCCAACATATCTAGACCACTATGTGCTCTCCTAGTTAAAGATGTCCCATTTGAGTGGACTCAAGCTTGTCAAGAGGCCCTTAAAATGCTAATTGGCAAGCTTACTTCAGCATCTATAATGTAGTCACCTAGTTGGACTTTACTCTTTGAAATCATGTGTGATGCTAGGGACTATGCTGTAGGTGCTGTTCTTGGACAGCGAAGGGAGGGAAAACCTTTTGTCATTTACTATGCTACCACCACTGAAAAAGAATTGCTCGCTGTAGTATTTACTTTGGAAAAATTTCGTGCTTATTTAATTGGTTCTCCTATTCTTATCTTCATAGATCATGCAACCCTTAAGTACCTTCTTACAAAGAAGGATGCTAAGGCACGACTAATACGGTGGATCCTACTCTTGTAAGAATTTGACATCACCATCAAAGATAAGAGAGCAGTAGAGAACGTAGTGGCTGACCATCTATCAAGGCTCACATTTGAAGACACCTCTGACTACATGCCAATCAAGGATGATTTTCCTGATGAGCATTTACTCTCTGTTATTTCATTACCATGGTTTGCTCATATCGTGAATTATTTGGCTACCAGTGAGATACTGATGGATTGGAGCGCTCAAGATAAGAGAAAATTCTCGAATGAGGTACATAATTTTTATTGGGATGACCCCTGTCTTTTTCAAGTACTGCCCTGACCAAATTTTAAGGCGTTGCATCTCTAATGAAGGGATTGCCAGCGTCTTGGAATTTTGTCGCTCCTAAGCTTGTGGGAGCCACTTTTCAACGAAAAAAATCGCTGCAAAAATTTTACAATGTGGATTTTATTGGCCCTCCTTATTTAAAGACACAAATATCCATCGTCGCTCATACGAAAAATGTCAAAAGTTAGGAGCTGTGTCTCGTGGTAATATGATGCCCTTAAACCCAATTTTAGTGATTGAAATCTTCGATTATTGGGGCATTGATTTTATGGGACTGTTTCCTCCTTCCTTCGGATATCAATATATCATTGTGGCAATAGATTATGTGTCAAAATAGGTAGAGGCAGCAGCTTGCCAAAGCAATGATAGTAGAACGGTAATTAAATTTCTCAAAGAAAATGTGTTATCTCGATTTGGTACAGCATGTGCTATAATTAGTGATCGAGGTACACATTTTTGCAACCATTCCTTTGAAGCTTTGATGAGAAAATACGGGGTGTTACATAAGATTTCCATTGCTTACCACCCTTAGACAAGTGGACAAGTAGAACTTGCAAATAGGGAAATTAAACAAATTTTAGAAAAAAAGGTAAACCCGGATCGCAAGGATTGGTCTTTGAGACTAGTTGATGCGCTTTGGGCTTACTGTATAGCTTTCAAAACTCCCTTAGGTATGTCACCTTATAGGCTTGTTTTTGGAAAGCCTTGCCACTTACCTGTGGAGCTCGAGCATCGAGCTTATTGGGTCATCAAATCTTTCAATTTTGACATAGGAGAAGCGAATAAGCTTAGGAAATTCCAGTTGACCGAGTTAGAGGAGTTAAGAAATGATGCTTATGAGAACTTTAGAATCTATAAGGCGAAGATAAAAGTGTTTCATGATAAAAATATTTTGAGGAAAACATTCAAGGCTTATGATCGGGTGTTCTTATACGATTCTAGATTCCATAAGCATCCAAGAAAACTTCGGTCGAGGTGGACCAGTACTTTTATAGTGAAAAATGTTTTTACAAATGGGGCGGTGGAAATAGAGGGCACTAGAGATAGTTGGGTTTTTAAATTAAATGGTCAACACCTTAAAATCTTAATCCATAGGCAAGATCCAGAAGTGGAAGACATTCCGCTTATGGATCCGGTCTATTCACCTTGATTACACCACAAAGGTATGTATTTATTTATTTTTTTTGTTTTCAATTAAGTTTATTTCAAATTTTTAGTTTTTAATTCGATTTAATCTAATTCTTAGTTTAAGGGTTCTTTTTATTAATTTTATTTTCATGTTTATTTTATTTTATGTTTTTTTTTTCACAAACAAGGTGTTTTGTTTAGAACCAGGTCCAGTGTGCGCGCCTAGACCTAGCATTGTGCGTGCTGCAGTGCACAGTGTGCGCGCTGCAGTGCATAATGTGCACGCACAGCAGCAGCCCAGATCGCACACCAGCCTGCACCTAGGCCCAGCACTATGCGCGCTGCAGCGCACAGTGTGCACGCACACACGCCCCACAGCCCAAGCCACGGCGCCCACAAGAGCAAGCCGCTGCGCCAACTCGTGCCCTGCACATTTTAACCCAAAAATTATAGCCCTCTTCTTCATTCTCTTTGAGAATACACAACACCCCTCACTCTCTCTCATCCTCTCTCCAAACCCTAACTTACCCACTCATTTTTGCTCAAAATTTCTTGATTCTAGCATCATTTCTTGAAGGATTGAGCACTAATATTGCAGATTTTTTGGAAATTTCTCCAAAAAGCTTGGTACTAAGAGGATTTTGGGTTCATCAATAAAACTTCAAATTGGTGGGTACTTATTCTTCTCTCCATTTTTGGGTATCAAGTAAGACCAAATTCTTCTCTTTGGTGTTCATTTGTGCTATTTGGGTGGTTGATTTTGAATTAGTTTTATTGTTCTCTACATTTGATTCAAATGGACCCTAAAACCATGAGACCAAGGGGGAAACAACCTCAAGAGTATGATGAGAGCAAATTTGTTAGCTTTGAGGCTAGTGAGAGATATGTTAGGATGATGCACACTAGAAAACCCATTCCTGAAAGAGGATTCAATATCACAGAGAGGGGGAACCCAACCTTGTTTAGAATGATTATTGATAGACATTGGGGTACATTTGCTAGACAACCATCTCATTCCCTCACAAATGTGGTTAGAGAATCCTACGCCAATGCAGACGAACATAGGAATGGTAAGGTGAGAGTGAGAGGCAAAACAATTTCTTTTAGCAGCACATCTATAATAGATTCTATGGGCTATCTGACATAGCAAATAATGAGTATATTGCATATGCGTCTAATATTAATTATGAAGAGATTTGAAATACTCTCTGTATTCTGAGCACTACATGGAAAATGACGGTTGATACCGCTATAACCTTGCTTGGTACTTCTCTGACTGTCACTGCTCGAGCTTGGAAATATTTTGTATGTTAGAGATTGATGCCTGCCATGCACTATAGTGACCTTACTGTTGAGAGAGCTATTCAGATTTATACCATTTTGATGGGCATGACTATTGATGTGGGCCAGATCATATTTAATTCTATCATTCACACTGTGCAACAAAAGCTTGGATTGTACTTCCCTTCTTTAATTACCCAATTATGCATCCAAGCCAGAGTCTCATACAGTCTTGATGAGTACGCCCAGCAACCAAAGAAGACCATCGATGATGGCATGCTCAATCTAATTAAAGCCTCAAGGCCGCCAGCTCCGGGAGAGAGAGCAGCGATTACTGCCCCTCCTCCCCCTAGGCATTTCACTGTTGCAGAGTGCCTTGAGCATTTGGAGATTCGTTTTGATGAACATCAGAAACTCTTGCATGATAGATTCGATTCTCAAGAACGATTCTTGGCTAGGCAAGCTGATTATCAAGCGGGGGTATACTCTTCTTTTGGTCAGATGTACCAACACCTTGCCTTCACTACTAGTTACGACATGGATCATTTTCCCACTTTGCCACCCTATCCGGGTTCATCTTTTGATCCAACTCCCGAGGAAGGTGAAGAGAATGATGAAAAGGATGAAGACTTAGAGGATTAGTTTTGGGACTCTATCTTGTTTGTTCCCTTTTATTTTATTTTATCTATTATCGGATGCCTGTACTAACATTTATTTTGTCTTCCTTTTCGTTATTTTATTTTTCATACTTTCTTTTCATTTTTAGTTATTTCTTTCCATTTCATGTGTTAACCTAACATACGGTGGGAATCTTAATGGTACACCGCAGTTGCTTTCTTTTTGTTGTTTTGTTATATGTTGTAGATCGAAATTTCAGCAAGAGGAATGACATGCAATTCACATGATGGTGCACAATTTTCAGCTTGTGTGCACTTTCGCTTGCAAAGGGAGTCTCCTTTACCTTTTCTTTCACATTGAGGACAACACGATTTTTAAGTTGGGGGTGGAGGAAACATATATTTTTTTGAACTGCTTGGTGTTACTTTCCCTTTTTGTTTGTTTTTAGCATGCTTTGTGTTAGCCTTGGAGTTAATTCACATGTCAATGATATGAACTTAATTGAGATAGCATACATCATTTAGAAGAAGTTAAATCTTGCTTCGGTTTGAGAATAAGTTAAGTGTTAATCTTCATTTGGTTTGAGACTCTAGTTTGCGGTAAGATTGTATGATTAGTCTAAAACATTTAGAGAAGTTTTATGTGTGATTGTTTTGTGAATACTTTTGCGGTCTCGACAAGCTCTAGAACTTATTTGATAATCACTTGAGGCGAATTCCTAGAATGCACACTATTTAGGATATGATATAGGCCATTTTTGGACCGTTTGAGCCTTTCAAACTTACCCTTGCTATATCTATCGCTAGTCACCTATTTGAGCCTTTTTCTTGAAAAACAATTTGAGCCTTGTTTCTTTCAATAGCCCATTTACTCACATTTATGAGCCCAAAAATATTATACCCTTACCTTTCTTTTAAAAGAACTTAATTATACACATTTGTTGAGAAGCACTTAAAAGGAATAAGGATGGAAGTATGAAAAAAAAAATATATTACTACCATAACCCAAGTACATTAAAGGAGATATGTTGGGGGTTGTGGAAAGAGTATAAAAAAAGGAAAAAAGAAGTGAATGGTCTTATGCCAAAATAAAAAAGAAAAGAAAAAGAGAAGTGAAGTATGGCAAAGAAAGAAGAAAAGAAAAGAAAAGTGGTGACTTATACGTTAACAACTCTAAAGTGTCATTCTTGGATCATTGATCTATTTCGGTGCATTTTCAGGTACTTTAAGTTCAAAAGAGGAGGAAAAGTTATCGCTGCTTGAAACACGAAGACTCAAGGTATACCAGAGTAAAGGCATGGTTATGGAAGGACAAATGAAGAGAAATCAAGTTCTAAGTATGTGCGCTACGGCCTGAAAATATCTAAGCCTCGGCCTCTAGAACCAAGCTAAAAGAGCAAGAAAGGAGTTTCAGTGAGAGCCGCGGCCTGGACTAAGCAGGGCCGCAACCTCCAGAAAGTGAAGAAATCAAAGACTAGGCAGAGCCGCGGCCCAAGGAAGTGAGAGCCGCGGCGTGCACACGGTCTCCTTCTCCGAGTTATGACCAAATTAGGTCTTTAATGATTGTTTAAACCCTAAAACACCCTTGGACCTTTTGTATTATAAATAGATCACTTAGGGTTTGAGAAAAAGGAGAATCATTAAGGCTGGAAAAAACAAGAAGACTGTCATATTCTCCTCCATCAAAGTGTTCAAGAATGAGCCCCATGGCCAACTAATCTCCAAGCAAGGCGAAGGGATGAATCCCTAGGTGTAGTTGTTCTTATTTTCCTTTATTGATTCAAGTGTAGTTGGGATTTATTGTCAAAACATTGTTATGATTTACTCTTTAATTTAATTAGAAGATTTTCTCTTAATCCGGTGATTATATCTTTCTCCTCAATATAAGTCTAGTCATGCTCTTCTTATGTTAAGATTGTTGGATGTGATTGAGTCTGGTAGATTTATCTTTTAGGTTTGTCCATTACTGTGATATTGTCATTAAGATATATTGTCGTTTCTTGATAAATCTATAGGATAGGTCATGTGTACTTAAATCGAAAGTAAAGAGTAATCCATATCAATCACATTAGGGTTTACATATGCTTTGATCGAATATTTGCCGATTGCCTGTTTGGGACGTGAAACTTGCAATCTAGATAAAAACAACTGAATCAAGATTAGAATAAGGCAACGAACCTAGGGTGGATTCTCGGAACCTTGTTATTCCTTTATTATATTCTTTAATCTATTTACACAATTTTCTCACAATTACTTCATTATCAAAATTCATATTTTCTCACTTAATTGTTATCATTCGTGTTAAGGTTTGCACTTTTCCTTTGTAGATCGCTTTTCCTTAAGGGATCGACACCTCAACTATACACAATAACCGGGTATTAGTTTGAGTGTAATCACTGCCCTTGTTTAAACCCAAGTTTAACACATAACCTTTGAAGTCAACTGCTTTTTTTTCAGCATGAGTTATCGCCATATACTCTGCTTCTGTAGATAAAAGAGCAACAATACTTTGCCTTTTGCTCATCCGACTCACCGCCTAACCAAACAGATTGAACACATATCCGCTTATAGACCTCCTGCTGTCAATATCTCCTTCCAAATCATCATCAACTGATCCTACTATGTCAAGATTTTTCTCACCTCCCATACCTCCATAACATAGTGAAAAATCTAACGTGCCATGAAGATATTTGAGAACTCTCTTGATTTTAGGCCAATGCACTTTCCCAATATTAGATATATATCTACTTAGTACTCCTACTACTTGGACAATATCTGGTCTTGTACACACCATGGCATACATCAAGCTTCCAACCGCTCTAGTATACGGTACGTGCGCCATCTCTTTAGCTTATTCCTCTATCTTTGGATACTTTTCCACAGATAACTTGGTCTGTAAAGGCAAGGGAGTCCCCACCGGCTTGCTGTCAGCCATGTTAAATTTCTTCAACATGTCATCAATATACTTCTTTTGACTTAGCAACAAATTTTGTTTTTCATGACCCCTCTTTATTTGCATGCCCAAGATAAAGTTTGCTGGCTACAGGTCTTTCATATCAAACTGCCTTGCCAACAATTCCTTCATGGTGCTAATCATCATCCTGTTATTTCTAATCAATAGCATGTCATCAATGTACAAGGTTAAAAAGAAAATATCAGCCCTTAACCTTTTCACATAGACGTAGTGATTAACATAGCTGCAAGCGAACCCAAACTGAATGGCATATGTGTCAAACTTCTGGTACCACATTTGTGGTGACTGCTTTAGTCCGTACAAGGAATTTTTCAATATAAAAGCTAGATCTTCCTTGCCTTTGCTCACAAAGCCTTCTGGCTGTTTCGTGTAAATTTCCTCCTCCAAGTCCTCATAAAGGAAAGCTATTTTTACATCTAGTTACTGGACCTCTAGATCATAAGCAGCTACCACAGATAAGAAAAATTTGATAGACGTCAACTTTGCTACCAAGGAAAATATCTCACCATTGTCAATTCCCTCTATTTTCAAGTACCCCTTTGCAACCAAACATACCTTGTACTTCTTTGCCATTCCATCTACATTTGTTTTCTTCTTGAAAATCCATTTGCACCCAATATCCTTCCTATCCCAAGGCAATTTCATAAGGCTCCATGTTTTATTTTTGTCTAATGCCTGTATTTCCTCTTTCATAGCATTGTCTCACAAATTTGCATCCTTTGAGGTCCCTGCCTCTTTCATTGTGCTAAGATCACCATTGATAATATTTAAAGAATATAATTCACTGCAAGAACTAGGGGAATACCTGATGGGTGGCCTCCTAACTCTTGTGGATCTCCTCATGACCAACGTGGTCTTCATCTCTGAACTAGCCTTTAAATCCTCATCCTCAACATAAAAAACATGAATATCGTGCTCAAACCCAACTGACTCAGAATCTGAAGTATTTAGTGCAGTCCGTGGGGTAGTCTCCCACTCTCTATCTCCTGAGCTAAGATCAATATGAACCTACTTTGGCTGTTCCAGCACATCATGGACAGTCGCCACATCTCTTTGCATTTCTCTAAACATAACATCTCTACTAAAAACTATACTCCTATTTTCTGGATTCTATAGCTTGTAACCCTTGACTCCATCCTTGTAACCAATGAACTTGCACTTCACTAATTTGTTGTCAAGTTTGCTCCACCTTTCTTTTGGCACATGCAATAAGCGTCACACCTAAACACCCTAACATGAGCCAAACTCGACTTATTCGTGAATAGTACTTCAAAAGATGTCAGATCCTACGAAGCTGATGTAGATGACTTGTTCTTCAGATAATATGTCGTAGCCACCACCTTTACCTAAAAATCTGACTCAAAGCCTGCACAACTCAACATACTCCTCGACTTTTCCATGAGTGACCAATTGTTCAAACTTGTTTTAGAAAAATTCCCTCCCATTATCTGTTCTCAAGACCTTTATCTTCCTTTCCATTTGATTCTAAACCAAGGCTTTAAACTCATGGAACTTATCAAATTCTTCAGTTTTACTCTTGATTAAGTATATCCGTGCATACCTTGAAAAATTATCAATGAAAGAGACGTAATACCTTGATTTTCCTATAGATTGGACCAAAGCTATCCCAAACACATCACTATGTATCAAATCTAGAATACTCTTCGCCTTCGTACTATCGGACTGAAAACTCACTTGGTTTTGCTTTCTACGTAGATAATTCTCACAGAAACCGCATCCAATGGAGCAATCTGGGACTCTCTTCACCATCTGGTTCGATGATAAAGTAGATAATCCCTTTTCAATGATATGTCCAAGCCTCTGATGCCACAACATAGAGGACTTCACCTCATCACCAGTTACATCTTCAGAGATAAAGCCCTCACTACACTGACTTTGTACTATACTTCCTAGCAACTTGTACAATGTACCATACCGTACACCTCGTGCCATTACTAGTGATCCACGAGTCATCTTGCATGAATTTTTTTCATAACTGAAATTCATTCCCTCGTCCGTCATCTTAATGACTAACATTAGGTTCCTGTTGAGACCTGGAATATGTATCACGACTGTAAGTGTTTTGATCGTCCCATCATTCATATTCAACTTCACTTTCCCATGACCAATAAGTTTCACTGGAGAGTTATCTCCTAATAAAAATTTTCCCCCATCAAAGGTTTCATACTCACGAAACCAATCCCTATAAGGTGCCATGTGAAAAGATGGACCTGTGCTAATTATCTAGACACATTAGTCTAATTGAGCCAAACATGACGCCATATATAAGTCATGAGTATGGTTATCTTGGTTCTTGTTTCCTGAAGTTGATATTTCTCTTGTCTGCTTTTCAAGGTTCACACTTTTACTTCTGTAATCCATCTTCAGATGTTCGAATTTCCTACACTTCCAACAGTTCAACCCATATTTATCCCTACTTTTTTATCTTCCCTTGGACTTGAGTTTATAACCAGATCTCTTGTAGTCTCAATCATGGGTTTCTCTCTCATAGATAAGGCCTTCTTCAATGAGTTCTCTATACCCTGTCGCCTCATCTCCTCAAACAATAAAGCCGCCACCACACTCTCAAAAGACAAATCAGTTGTACCACTACCAATTACAACTATCAAGTTATTCCATGAATCAGGCAGTGAACAGAGTAGTGTAATAGCCTTATCTTCATCCATCACATCAACATTCATAGATAATAATTGACCTATCAAAGTGTAGAACTCATGTAGATGAGAAGAGAAAGAATCGCCCTCAACTATTCGAAGATTGTACGATTTCTTCCGCAAAAATAGTTTATTTACTAGAGATTTACTCTAATAAAAGATTTCTAGCTTTCTCGAGAGTTTTGTTGTAGTCTTCTCTCCAAAAATGTTTATCAGGATAGAATCGGCTAGGTACATTCGAATCAAACGTCGTGCTTTTTGATCGAGTTTCTCCCACTCTATGATCACCGCTGAAGATGATGTCGAAACCACCTCTGGTGTGTACGCCTCTGCCGTGGACGCTGCCTTTATGCTTATTGTACTCTTTGGCTTCTCATCGACTATCACCGTCCACAGTTCTTTGTCCATGAGTAGATCCTCCATCTTCAGTTTCCATAACTCAAAGCTCTTCCCTCCAAACTTTTCGATTTCTATCTATGATCCATTCGATATCTCTGATCATTAATCCTCGAACACATAGCTCTAATACTAAATGAAAGATTCAAGACCTATCAATCACATGAATAATGAAAATAAACCGAAATAAAATAATAAGACACGATATACCCAGGTTCACCCCATAATGGGGTTACATCATATAAAAAGTGTCACTATAATCAGCCTCCCAAATCTCTCATATATTTTTTGCTCAGTACATAGAGAGTATTTATAAGCAACTTAAGAAATTTTAACTAGGATTCTCGCCCTACTACTAACCGTAACTATTCATAGGCCCAGCCCAAACCGCCAAGCAGAAAGCCTAAGCCCAATACATGTATATGTGAGACAATGGGCTCAACCCATTGATCCGTAAATTAAACTCACAAACCTTAAACCTCTAATGTATACCCTAAATGGATTTAAAATAGAGTTCCTTATCTTATCTCAAAACGTAAGTGGCGACATGAATCTTTTCTTGGGGCTTTAAAGAATGAAATGGACTCTAAATAATGAAATAAGAAAGGAAGGAAAAGAAACTCACATGTCACATGAAAGGTAAGCCCTTATAAACATCATAGGAAAGCCTTGATGCCGCCCCACTTCAAAGTACACCCTCATTCACCACCCGAGGAAAGTAACTTGGGATCAAACAGAGTCATGAGGGCAGAGAGGCGAGGTCCAAACAGTTAATCATTCTCTTTACTATTTTATTAATCTTTAACAAAAATTAAAAATTAAAATCTATTCTAAATTATATCTTATCTCCTATTTTTATCTCTTTAAACTATTTTTTTCATCATAAAATATTCAAATCATGTTTCATCTTTATAGAACTCTTTAAATTTGAAATTTAGTTATTTTATCCTTATCTCTTAGTCCTTTATTATGTACACATGGAAAGAAAAAAAAAGTGATATCATGAGAAAAGATATAATTTTTTAGTATTGAAAATATACTTTTCATTGTATTTTTCTAAAAGAAGTACAAAAAATAGAACTTTAATGGAAAATTCATAAATTTTGTTGAGTAATCTCAATGATGCCTAAAGCGTATTCGATGTTAGAACAAATTTTTGAAAAAGTTATGGGAATGTGTTTGAGAGAAAAGGATTCAAGGTGTGGAGCAATACCACTTTCCTAAAGGTTTAATTTGGCCCCACTATAAATAAATTAGTGTGCACTGGGATTTTTGCAAATAGCCTCGGGAATACAAGAAACCCAATGAATGACTACATTTTGCACAAAACGAAATCAATCCACTGAGCCTCAATGATGTTTGCCAGAAATATCTTGAGTTTTGTATAGTATTTAAAATATAAAACTAAGTCTAGAGGTAGAAGATGATGGGAGTTTTTTACTATGTGTAAGTGGTAGTTAAACAACCCTTTATATACATAGTTTTAATTATGTATGTTTCAGGAAAACACAACCTTTAGATAATAAACTGACTTAATTGTTATATTTCAGAATTTAAAACTGAAATAACTTTAAGTCCAGTCGACTGGCATAAGGTCCAGATGAATGAGCTCACATCATGCCGAAAATTTTGCCTTTTGTCGAAGGTCCAGACAGTGAAAACTTTCGGCAATCATATATGATGAAAAATATGGTCTAGTCGATTAGGCCTTGGTACTAGTCGATTGACCTCTTACAACATTGGAATGCCATTTTAGTACATTCGACCATCACAAAGTCATTGATGAAATGAGTGATATTGAAACCAATTTAAAATTTGAGGACTTTCAACACAAAATTAGTAGTTTAGTGATCTAATTGCAATGAACGTAAAGTTCTTGGAAGTGTAGTATAATTTTCCCTTGGGGATATATTAAAGATTTATAAATGTTCTCCTATTTTTTAAAGAAAAATGGGTTTACTACTCCTTTAATTATCTAATCATATAGGTAACACTTTTGAAAAATAATAGTCCTTTTTTTTTTTCCAAATTCTCAGATTTTACTGCTTAGATATATGCTAGTGTATTGTTTTTCAAGTGGAACGTAGTAGAGCTACAAAATTAAGCTAATCGTTAGAACAAATGATTTCCTCTAATTTATCTATTTCTAGATATAATGTTTGTCAGTTTCTGTTTCATAAGGTACTACTAGTTACAGATGCTACAAAATTTACAAAAACAAGCTTGTGAAGTTTTTTCTTTGAAGGGCAAAGCTTTATTTCTGATGAAAATACAGAGAATGAACTCTCACCAAAATAGTTCTACCACTACTTAACTTGCAAGAAATAGAGTGAAACTATTCTATACAGACATAAAGTATACTCCTAACGGACAAGTAAAAAAACTTGATTTTAAGCGCTCGCTCTCACCTTCAATCAGACACCAATGAAGAAAGTGTTCTTTTCAAATCCCATATCGGAGAGAAGTGTTATTGTAAGTACTTTTAATCACACATCGTCTATGTGCCAAAAGGATATGAGTACTGATAAGTGCTTAAATATTCATATTTAAGCCCCTTAATTTACATTTGTTAAGTTCCTAGTTGTGTTATTTCATGCTATTTTATTTCTTTTCTGTGTTTTCCTAGGATATTGAAGAAAAAGGAGCATTATCAAGATTGGAAACCAAACATTTGCAAGAACTGGCAGATGCATAGTGCGATCAAGCACAGAAGAGTTCGATCGCGCGCACCAGCACTCATGCGCATAAGAAGAAGGCTCGAGAGCAACCTTGCGCTCGAGTGCACCAGCATGAGATCGAGATCACACGTGCAGTAAAATGGCATAACCTATTTTGGAAAGTAGGGTTAGGGTTCTGTTTTACGAGTTAGAGTTTCCAGATGTCCTTAAACTTTACAAATAGGCCTGTAAACACAGAAATCACATCTTCTTTTTTGTTTTGAGCTTTTGGAGAGGAGAATTGACGACTCTTTTAGCCAGTATTTTTTGGGTTTCTTCTTTCTTTTATTTTATTTATGAAGATGTTTAACATTAGAACCATGTGTAACTAACTCACTAGTAGGGCTCGATTGAAGCCCTAATTATACTTTTCCATATATGAGTATTGTTGCCTTTGCAATAGCTGTATTATGATGCTTTAATTGATTAATGCCTATTTTATCGAATTCCTCATATGTTTTTGCCTGATCAATATATGCATGTGGTATAGATTAGTTAGTTAGATCAATTTGGATGACCGAGTTCTGAGTTTAACAATAGTAACAAAAGAAATCCACGCTAGATTTTTGGGTTAATCAACATGGGAAACCGGGAGTATATACTATGCCCTAGGTCCTATATGTTTGTCGATTTTCACAGAATTTATGCTCTTTTAAAGAACAACTTAGTATACACCATACTAAATCCTTTAAGAAAGAAAAGAGTTAAAGTATACACCATACCTGACTCATGGCTTAGGGAAATCAATAGCTTAAGGAGTATACACCATGCCTTTAGGTTGACGACATTAGGTATTCGTAGTATGGCTAAAGCATTGGCACACTATTTATTGGGAAAGTATGATTAGTGGTGGATATCAAAGCCCTACGATTTTATCATTATTGATTCAAACTCAATATTTATTTCTACAATTTTATATTGCGAAACTAATTCTAAAGTGAAATTCACTAATCCCTGTGGAGATGATCTCGCATTTGCACACTATACTACTCTATTGACCTTGTGCACTTGCAAGTAAAACTGTTCAATTATTTGCTTATTAATTTAGGTAGATTTTTGCACAACAATGTTTTGGTGCCGTTGCCGGGGATTGCACTAAATTTCTGTTTAGAATTATTTTTCGTTCAGTTTTATTTTTCTGTTTTATCAAAAACCTAAATTATTATTAACTTTTTTTTTTGTGTTTGCTGTTTTTTCTGTTTCAGGCTTATAGCAGAGTAATTGCTAGCACTACGATCGAGCGTAGTGCTTAGTGCGATCAAGCGCACTCGAGGCAAAGACTACCCGAGCAATACTACTGAAACTGCTACACCGAAGCGTTTAAACTAATTCATGCAAGAGCTTCGATCTAGAAATCCAACATTCTTTCTACTTGATAAAGAGCTTGAGCAGACAATTCGACAAAGGCTTAGAGACAGCATTGAAGAGGTAGAAAAAAAATTTGAGGGAGAAGCGCCAATGGCGGAATAGCTTGACAACCAACCGACACCAGGGCGAAGACCCATGAAGCAATCCTTCATTCCACGTAATGCATTGCTTATCAACCTGAGGCAGAAGGCAATTATTACATATTAGGGCTTAGTGCTTTGACTCATTTTAGGGGTACACCTGCTGAGGACCCACATTTGCATCTTCAGGAATTCTTTGATCTCTGCAAGGTCCAGTATATCCGGGGCCTAGATCAAGAGGGAATTAGGTTAATTCTTTTCCCTTTTTCATTAAAAGATAATGCTAAGTTATGGTATAATTCATTGCCTGCAGTGTCCATCCATACCTGGGAAGAACTATCCAGTAAGTTCCTAACGAAGTTTTTCCCAGCACAAAAGACAATGCAGATGAGGAAGGAGATTCAATCTTTCCAACAGAAGGATGAAGACCTTTTCTTTGAAGCATGGGGACACTTCAATGAGTTGTTACTGAAATGTCCACATTAGAATCTACCTTAGGATGAACTGGTACAAGCTTTCTATAAAGGTTTGAGTGATATTAATAAAGGTATTATGGATTCAGGTTGTGGAGGTGTGTCGATGGAAAAGAGTAGTGAAGAAGCCATGGAGCTATTTGAGACATTGAATGAGCACACCCAGCAATTCTCCTCTAGAGGTAGACAAGGAGTTAAGAGCAAAGGTATGTATGAAGTAACTTTACATGGTGGATCCTCGAATCAGATGGTTGTTGTGGAAAGAAAGCTAGATATGCTTGTAAAAGCCATGACTGCTCAGAACGCCTCACCGAGTCCACAAGCTACACCACTCCAGGTATGTGCTATATGTTCTCATTTTAATCACACTACTGAAACTTGCCCTTTATATTCATCCGTAGATCTAGAGCAAGAAAACTATATGGGACCAAACAACTATCTTTCCAAGAACAATCCGTATGCAAATACCTACAATCTTGGATGGCGAAACCACCCCAACTTCTCATAGAACAACAATTAGAATACCCTAAATCTTCAAGGGCAGCAAAAGAACTCCCAACCAAAAGCCTAATCAGTTCCCGAATCAAAGAAAAATGACCTAGAAAGTCCTTTGAGGCAATTGGTAACTTAGCAACAATAGTTGATGACTTCATAAGATCAGTTCATGGCAGATGAAAGACAATTTCGGACTGAGCAAAGACAAACCACTGTAAAACATGAACAAGCCATTCAAAGATTAGAGGTACAAGTGGGGCAATTGGCTAAAGAGCTGAGTGGAAGAAAGCAATGTGAACTCCCATCCAAAACACTACCTAATCCAGGAGGACACCAGCAACTAAAGGTCATTAAAACTCTCAGAAATGGTAAGATCATAGGAATTGATGAGCCTGCACAAGCATCTCCAGAGAAACCATCTGCAAAAAAGGTAAGTGAAATGGAGAAGGTTAATGCACCACCCTTCCCTAAAACGTTAGTAAAGCCAAAGAAAGAAAGTAAACTGCTTGATGTTTTTGAAACTTTGCGGAAAGTAGAAATAAATATTCCTTTATTAGAGGCAATTCAACAAATACCTTCTTATGCTAAATTTTTGAAAGATTGTTGCACTCATAAGAGGAAGTTTAAGGAGCATGAGAAATTGGCTTTAACTGAAGAGGTAAGTGCGGTATTATGAAGAAAACTACAACCAAAGCTAAAAGATCCAGGTAGTTTTACCATTCCTTGTAGGATAGGTGATCAGTTGTTTGAGCGAGTATTACTGGATTTAGGAGCAGGTGTCAATTTGTTGCCATACACGGTATTTAAAATACTAGATTTGGGGGAGCTTCAACTAACTTCCATCACTTTGCAAGTGGCAAACAGAAGCATTAAAAGACTAAGAGGTATTCTTGAGGATGTCTTGGTAAAGGTAAGTGAGTTTATTTTACCTGTTGATTTTATTGTATTAGATATGGAAGAATGCCCTATGCCATTAACTCTGCCCATCTCTAAGAAAGACCCTTTATAAGAACTGCTGATACAAAAATTTTTGTTAAAAAGGGTATCGTAAGTATGAAGGTAAATGGTGAGAAAATAGATTTCAAAATATTTGATGCATTAAAATTACCCCAAGATAATATGGAATGTTTTAATGTATGTATGATGCAAAGTTTTGTTGAGTAATTTTTTCAAGTTCAGCACATTAATCCGTTGGAGACCACCATTACCCATAGTCTCACAAGATTAGATATTAAGCCAAAATCTAAAGATGTTACTAATGACATCATTGAAGTTGTGCACCTCATTGAGGCCTCTCCAAAAACATTCAAGTAAATATACCCCTCCAATTGAACCTCTTGTACCTACTAATGCTACTTTTCTCCCTTCCATTGTCTAGGCAACCAACTTGGAATTAAAGCAGTTGTCGAAGCATTACCAATGCTTATCTGGGAGAGAATAAGGCATTACCGGTGATAGTAGCTGCCAATCTAAGTGTTAGAGAAGAAGAGAAATTGTTGAGAGTTCTTAGAGAGCACAGATTTGTTATTGGATGGACCATTGCTGACATCAAGGGGATAAGTTCAGCCAAGTATATGCATCATATCTACCTTGAGAATGAAGCAAAACCTACCTGGGATGCTCAAAGAAAGCTTAACCCACACATGAAAGAGGTAGTCAAGGCAGAGGTATTAAAACTATTAGATGTTGGCATTATCTACCCCATCTTAGACAGTAAATGGGTAAGTCCAGTCCAAGTTGTTCTGAAAAAGAATGGGATTACAATGGTGAAGAATGAAGATGAGAAGCTAATACCTACAAGAATAACCACTAGTTGAGGGTATGCATTGATTACAGAGGGTTAAATAAGGTGACCATAAAAGATCATTTCCCCTTGTCTTTCATTGATCAGATGTTAGAGAGATTAGCTGGCCATAGCTACTATTGCTTCTTGGATGGCTATAGTGGTTACAACCAGATTGCTATAGCACTAGAGGACTAAGAAAAGACCATCTTCACATACCCTTTCGGCACATTTGCATACAGAAGGATGCCATTCGGTTTATGTAATGCACCAGCCACCTTTCAAAGATGTATGATGAGCATTTTTTTTGACATGGTGGAAAAATTCATTGAGGTATTTATGGATGACTTTAGTGTTTTTGGTTCTAATTTTGATGAATGTCTCAATCATCTGAAGAATGTCCTCAAGAGATGTGAATAATGCAACTTGGTGTTAAATTGGTAAAAATGTCACTTTATGGTTCAACAAGGCATTGTGTTGGGTCATTCCATTTCCAACAAGGGTATTGAGGTAGACAAGGCCAAGATCGACATCATTTCAAAGTTGCCTCCTCCTCTCACAGTCAAGGGTGTTAGAAGTTTCCTTGGACATGCTGGATTCTACAAACGATTCATCAAGGACTTTTTTGAGACCTCTAGACCTCTTTGTGCACTGTTAGCTAAAGATACCAAGTTTAAATGGACTGACGACTGTATGAAAGCTTTCAACACATTGAAGAACATGCTCACCTCCACACCAATGATGATGGCACCTGATTGGAATCTTCCATTTGAGCTGATGTGTGATGCCAGTGACTTTGCCTTGGGAGCTGTCTTAGGCCAAAGAATAAATAAAGTACCTCATGCTATTTATTATGCTTCTAGAACTTTAAATGATGCTCAGCTAAATTATTTTACTACTGAAAATGAATTGTTAGCTGTTATTTTTGCTTTGGAGAAGTTTAGATCATACTTGATTGGCTCTAAGGTTATTGTTTTTACTAATCATGCTGCTTTGAGATATTTGTTTGCTAAGAAAGATGTAAAGCCTAGGTTGATCAGATGGGTACTCCAATTGTAAGAGTTTGACTTGGAGATTAAAGATAAGAAAGGCATTGAGAATGTGGTTGCCGATCACCTATCTAGGCTACCTCATGAGGATGAAAAAAATGAGCTACCTTTGAATGAGAATTTCCCTGATGAACAATTGTTCGCATTAGAGGTAACACTCCCATGGTATGCTGATATTGTGAATTATATAACCGCTAAGGTTTTTCTCCAGGTATGACCAGTCAAGAAAGAAAGTGGTTGATATCTATATCTCGACACTACCATTGGGATGACCATTACCTATTCAAAATCTGTCCTGATCAAATCATCAGAAGGTGTGTCTCCGAGGAAGAGCATTTCAGCTTATTGTAACATTGCCATCAGTTTGCTTATGGAGGACATTTTTGGGCCAAGAGAACAACTTTTAAGGTATTACAGTCCAGTTTTTATTGGCTTAATTTGTTTAAAGATGCCTTTTCATTTTGTAGCTCATGTGATAGATGTTAGAGGACAGGTAACATCTCATCTTGAAATCAGATGCCTTTACAAAATATTCATGTAGTCGAGCTTTTTGATGTATAGGGTATTGATTTCATGGGTCCATTTCCTAACTCCTATGGGTATTTATATATTCTTGTGGGTGTGGATTATATATCCAAATAGGTCGAGGTTGTCCCCTCAAAGACTAATGATCACAAAGTGGTTGTGAAGTTTCTACAGGATAACATCTTTACTTGGTTTGGGACTCCAAGAGCAATAATCAGTGATGGAGGCAGCCACTTCCATAATCAATCTTTTGCTGCCCTGATCAAGAAATATGGGATCAGTCATAAAGTTGGCACTCCATATCACCCTCAAACCAGTGGCCAAGTGGAGATAAGTAACCGAGAGATCAAAAGCATCCTGTAGAGGACCATGAATCCGAGTAGGAAGGATTGGTCTTTGTGCCTGAATGATGCCTTATGGGCATATAGGACAGCTTACAAGAAGATGGTGTTGTAAGCCATCTTCTTCATCTCGTTCTGTTGGTCCTTCGTGACACTTACTGGAAAAGCATCATCTTCTCCAAGAGCCAAGTCCACTTTCTGTTGCATTAGAACCGCCTTGATCTTCTGCTTCCACAGGGAAAATCTCCCTTTCCATTAAACTTCTCAATACCGAAATTTGAAGCCATCTTTTGCGGACAAGATCCCAGATTTATGCACTACCCACAAATGCTTTCTTCAACCTCAAGAACACAGATCGAAGATGGATCTTAACACTGTTGTTGAATCAACCTTCAAGAACACGATCAGATCTTGATCTTTACACCATTCTTGAATCACCCAAGAAGTTGGTCTTTGATTCTTGGAGTCTTGGCTCCGTCACCTTCTTGTTCTTGCTCTGATACCCAGCTGTGTAGCTCTGATACTACTGTCCAAAGCTCCAATACCACTATTGGAAATCACCTTGACAAGATGCCCAGGTGGTGATCTTCCAAACACCCAAGTCTAGAATGACTTGTAGAAAGAGATACAGCAATCAAACACAAGAACAGAAAATTAAAGAATGAAAAAAGACAAGCAATTTGTTATCGAGGTTCGACAATGTGCCTACGTCCCCGTGAGTTCCTACGAACTCTCTGTACTAAATCAATGGTTCTTTACAATTCAACAACTCTCTCCAAGAAACCTCAAGTTCTTAAAGAAACCAAGAAGAGAACTAGAAAGTGATAGACCTATTACAAAGCTTTCTATTAATTCTATACTACCCTCTCTTCTTTACAACCAGCCTCTCTGCAATGAGTCCCTCTTGTATGTATGTGTCTTTGCACTCCCACATAATTGTCTCATTCACACACATGTCTAACAAGTTACATTATCACATTCTTGTGTCTTCTTGTTGAGATTGAACCTAGGTGACCCTTTATATAGTGCACCAACTTTTTGTCTAATCTTGTGTGTCATTTTCCACCCTTAGATCTTAATGACCACTTAACCATGGCCCTCCATCAATCCTAAGTGGTGTTGTGAATTTTAACCTTGCATTCACGCACCTAAGAGAAGGCTAAAGCATGTTGTCTATGTGTGCCGGCTAGTGCTGCAGCGTCGACTTCCTAGCGCTGTAGTTTTGAGTTTCTGTCCCTTGTGCTATTCCTGCTAGATTCTAGTGCTGCAGCGCTGAGGAACCAGCGCTACAGCTTGGAGTTGTTGTCCCCTTCACACAACACCCTTCTGCTTGTGTGCAAAAGTGCGCATGGCCTTCCCTTGCTCCAAAATGAAGCACGCACATGTGTGCGGCCTTCTAACTTGCTGAACTTTGATCCTCCACCTTTGGTTTAGACTTTAAACATCTTTGAACCATACTTGGACATGTTTAAACCTTAAACAAATACTAATAGATTTTGTTTGTAGTGATCACATGACTCATAATTTAGATTCCTATAATAATGTTTACACACAATATTTTTTTTTTTTTTTGAAAAATCACCAGTTATGGTGGGGAGTTTAGCAGAACCCTACTAGTTTATAAACTAAATAGAGAAATAAAAACTATACAGAGGGACATGAAAAAAAAATTCCTTATAGAACATAACATAGAAGAGAGAAAAAATTTCCAAAATAGTATAATAGCAAACTCCTTATAAACACATAGTATGAATAACTAATCATTAGAACAAATGAGTGACCTGAAGTGAATGTGAGCTAAGGAAACCAAAAAATCTGAACATTTTTACAATCATTTTTGCATGCGAAAGCCACAACTTGAGGTAATGAGCTCGTAACACTAAATTTCTTATTAATGAGATGAGAGTGAGCTAACACAACAAGCAAATCAGTATATCTATTTGTTGGAAATCACCTTGACAAGATGCCCAGGTGGTGATCTTCCAAACACACAAGTCTAAAATGATGTGTAAAGATTTGGAATCGAAAACAAGAACAAAAAATCAAAGAAAGAAATAAGACAAGCAATTTGTTATCAAGGTTCGGCAATGTGCCTACGTCCCCGTGAGTTCCTCTGAACTCTCTGCACTAAATCAGTGGTTCTTTACAATTACAGCAACTTCTCCAAGAAACCTCTAGTTCTTGAAGAAACCAAGAAGAAAAGAAAGGAAGAAGATACGAACTAACAATGCTCTCTATCTAATCTAGACTCCTCTCTCTTTACAACCAGCCTCACTACAATGAGTCTCTCTTGTGTTTGTGTCTTTGCAGTCTCACAAAATTATCTCTTGTATATCACTCTTTACAATTGATCTCAAACAATATCATAATGTAATTCATGATGAGAATTAAGCTAGGTGACCCTTTATATAGTGCACCAACTTCTTATCCATTCTTGAGAATCAATCCTCACCCTTAGATCTTGATGACCACTTAACCGTGGTCCTCCATCAATCCTAAGTGGTGCTGTGCATTTTGCCCTTGCATCCATGCACCTAAGAGGAGGTTCAAGCAAGTTGTCAAAGTGTTCTTCAGTTTGCCTAGTGCCTAGGCGCTGAACAGGGAGTGGTGCAGCACTGGGCAGAGTCCCTTTGCACACTTTTTGGGCGGTGCAGCTCTGGTGGAGGAGCGGTGCGGCGCTGGCCTTCTTCCAGCACCTTTCTTACTGGGCAGTGTAGCACTGGTGAGGGCGGGGCATGGCGCAAATTGATGCTACCTTTCACACAGCAGTGCGCACACCTTTTCCAGATTGTGTGCTGAAGCGCACGCACTAGTGTGCCTACCTTTACCTTGCTCCAAAGTGATGCACACACTTGTGCACAGTTCTTTAACTTACTGTATTCTAATCTTCCACCTTGGTTTAGACTTTAACAATCTTTGAACCATGTTTAGACATGTTTAAACCTTAGACAAATACCAACAATCTCTACCTTTGTCTAAGTGTTTAAACCCGAACCATTGTGCAGAGAGCTTCGGGTTCCAAACTCATCTTGAGTCATCAATTAACCAACTCCAATCCTAAGTAGTCCAAGGTAATGATTGAACTTACTTAGAGGTAGAACTTTAGTACCCAAATCCGCAGGATTTTCTTCCATGGCTACCTTGTCCACATGGATGCATCCTTTCGTAACATTTTCCCAAATGAAATGATACTAAACATCCATGTACTTTGTCCTCTCATGGAACACCGGATTCTTACATAAGTGCAATGCACTTTGACTATCCGAAAACACCACAACCTGCTCCTCAAATACCTTCAACTCTTCTAGCAACCCTTTGCACCATATAGCTTCCTTAATGGCCTCTGTAACTACTATGTACTTAGCCTCGGTTGTTGAGAGTGCTACCACCAGTTGCAACTGAGCCTTCCAACTTACACAACATCCATTTAAGTTAAAGAAGTAAGAGGTAATTGATCTCCTTTTATCCCGGTCTGCTTCGTAGTCCGAATCCGCAAAACCCTCAAGGCAGATGGTCTTACTCCTCTTGTCATAAACTAGCCCTACTTCTGGGCTTCCCTTAAAGTACCTCAGCAACCACTTTATCCCAAGCCAATGCTCCTTTCTGGGATTACTCATAAACCTGCTGAGAACACCCATTGCCCAAGAAACCCTTAACCAATTTCTCTCTTTTTCCCGGATGATTTTAATCCCAATGATCTTTTGTACAAGGCTGAGATCCTTCCTCTTGAACTCCTCACTGAGTTGAGATGTAAACCTTTCCATCCTTTTCCTGCTGTTCTGAGCCAACAACACATCAATGACATAGATAAGGATACTCACCATCTTCTCCACCTTGTGTCCAGGTGAGAAAGTTTCTGTAAAATCTATGTCTTTTCTTCTTGTGAACCCATTCGCCACCAGCTTAGCCTTGTTCCGGACTTCATCTCCTGGTGGTTACCCTTCTTTGATCTTGTAGAGCCATCTACAATCCACAACTCTCTGTTTTTCAGGTTTGAGCACCAACTCTCAAGAGTTGTTCTTCATCAAAGAATCCATTTCTTCCTCCATAGCTAGCTGTCACTTTGATGAATCCTTACACTCCATGGCATCTGTGTAAGTTTCTGGTTCAACCTCTCATTCTATCCAATGAGCTGCTATATTAGCATCCACAACCCATATCTTAAGGGTGGTTTAACCACCCTCTTTTCCCAGTCTCTTATAAGTTGGTAGTCATTATGACTTGCTGTATCAACCTCTTCTTGAGTTTCTTGAGCATGGCCTTCATTCAAGGGCTCTACCTGGTCCGAACCCTCTTGCCTTCCTTGCGCTATCTGAACTGAACTCTCCTTGATGCGATGTTCCATAACTTCCGTACTGGTTTGCTTACTAGCCCCTACAGGGTTAGTTTTCTCCAAGTAAGGAAATAATAATTCATTAAAAATAACATCCCTACTTATAATCAGTTTCATGCCCTTCTTTTTTAAGGACCACAACCTATATCCCTTAACCCCATCACCATATCCTAGAAATACACATTTTCTAGATCTTGGGCTAAGTCTATCCTCCTTTTGATGTGTATATGCTGCACACCCAAAAGTCCTAAGGTTTCTTAATTCAGGAGGTTTCCCACTCTACATCTCCATGGGAGTCTTAAGCTCTAAAGCTCTAGAGGGTGATCTATTTACCAAGTATGCAGCTGTAGCCACAGCTTCTCCCCAAAAATATTTTGGTAAACCGGATCCTATTAGCATGCACTTAACCTTTTCCATAAGGGTTCTATTCATCCTCTCAGCAACTTTTTTTTGCTGAGGTGTTTTTACAACCGTTCTATGTCTTAGAATGCCATTTAATTCACATAATTTATCAAAATCCATATTGCAAAATTCTAAGCCATTATCGGTTCCTAAAGCCTTAACTACCCTACCCGTTTGAGTTTTCAGCAACTTCTTCCACACAACAAATTTATCCAAGGCATCTGATTTATTTCTAAGTAAATAAACCCACACTCTTCTTGAATAATCATCAATTAAAGTTAGAAAGTAAAAGTTAACTCCCTGTGTTGGTGTTCTTGCTGGTCCCTAAAGGTCCGAATGAATGTATTCAAGAATCCCCTTAGACTTGTGCACTCCAGTATTGAAATTGACCAGGTGTTGCTTCCCAAGAATGCAACTCTCACAGAAATTCAGTTTCTCTACTTTGTCACCACCAAGTAGACCATCCTTGCTAAGAACTTGCAGGCCTTTTTCGCTCATGTGTCCCAAGCGAGTGTGCCAAAGGACTGCCCTATCCATCTCAGCCATCAAGCTTGCTGCTTGATCATTGATTTCTGTCTCTCCGATCATCTCATAGAGTCCATCGTTTCTTGTTGCCTTGATCACTACCAAAGATCCGTTGGCCACCTTGATCTTTCCTCCCTCTACTTTACATGTATACCCCATGGAATCCAGCTGCCCCAATGAGATCAAATTTCTTTTCAAATTTGGAAGATACCTCACATTTCGTAGCAGCCTTGTGACTCCATCAAACATCCTCAATTGGATGTCTCTAATCCTCCTCACTTGGAAAAAATTGTCATTCCCCAAGAAGACCCTTCCATCATTGATCTCCTTGAAATTCTTGAACCATTCCTTGTGAGCGCACATGTGATAAGTGGACCTGGAATCCAAAATCCACTTTCCACTATCTTGCCTCATGCTTACATTTGAGCACACAACAAGAACATCATCTTGCTGTTCTCTCTTGGCAACCAAAGAATCTCCATTGTTGGTATGGCTTCTTCTCTCATCTCATATCCTCTTCTTGCAATCTTTCTTGAAATGGCCATCCTTATTGGAGTAGAAGCATCTCTTTCCTCCTCCAAGTCTTGTCTTGGAATGAGATCTCCCATGGTTCTGCCCTCTACCTCTTGATTTCTCTCGGTAGTTGCCATGAGTGCTACTGCCATTCCGAGTTGCTGGCCTTCCTCTTACGAACAACCCATCTCTACTTGATGTCTCCTTCATCTTGGCTTTGAAGTCGTGTGCCCTTATGGCATTGATCATAATCTCCTTTGTTAAAGTATCCCTTCCATACTCAATAGCATTAATCAAATTATCAAAGCAATCAGGAAGAGAATTTAACAAAATTACAACCAATTATTCATCTGGAAAAGTAATACTACAGCTATTCAAATCTTGAACTAGCTTATTAAAGACATCAAGATTATCTTGCAACTCTTTACTAGGATCCATTTTAAAAGCAAAGATTCTTTTAAGAAGATAAATTTTGTTAGGGAGAGTTTTGGTAAGAAACAACTCATCTAGTTTCTTCCATATGACAGCTGGATCTTTCGAGTCTCTGCACTCCCTTATGACAGTATTAGACATGTGCAAAAAAATGGTGCTGTAAGCCATCTTCTTCATCTTAACCCGTTGGTCCTCCATGACACTTGCTGGAAAAGCATCATCTTCTCCAATAGCCAAGTCCACTTTCTATTGCATTAGAACCACCTTGATCTTCTGCTTCTATAGGGAAAAATCCCCCTTTCCATCAAATTTCTTAACCATGAAATTTGAAGCCATCTTTGGGGACAAGATCCCAGATTTATGCAATAGCCATAAATGCTTTCTTCAACCTCAAGAACATGATCGAAGATGGATCTTAACACCATTCTTGAATCACCCTCAAGAACACGATCTGATCTTGATCTTTACACCATTCTTGAATCACCCAAGAAGTTGATCTTTGATTCTTGGAGTCTTGGCTCCGTCACCTTCTTGTTCTTGCTCCGATACCTAGTTGTGCAAGTCTGATACCACAATTGGAAATCACCTTGACAAGATTCCCAGGTGATGATCTTCCAAACACCCAAGTCTAGAATGACTTGTAAAGATTTGGAATCGAAAACAGGAACAGAAAATCAAAGAAAGAAATAAGACAAGCAATTTGTTATCAAGGTTCGGCAATGTGCCTACGTCCCTGTGAGTTCCTCCGAACTCTCTGCACTAAATCAATGGTTCTTTACAATTATAGAAACCTTCTCCAAGAAACCTAAAGTTCATAAAGAAACCAAGAAGAGAAGAAAGGAAGGAGATAAGAACTAACAATGCTCTCTATCTAATCTAGACTCCTCTCTCTTTACAACCAGCATCACTACAATGAGTCCCTCTTGTGTTTGTGTCTTTGCACTCTCACATAATTCTCTCTTGTATGTCACTCTTTACAATTGATCTTAGACAATGTCACAATGTAATTCATGATGAAAATGAAGCTAGGTGACCATTTATATAGTGCACCAACTTCTTGTCCATTATTGGGAGTCAATCCTCACCCTTAGATCTTGATGACCACTTAACCATGACCTTCCATCAATCCTAAGTGGTGCTATGTGTTTTAACCTTTCATACATGCACCTAAGAGAAGGTTTAAGCAAGCTATCCAAGTGTGCTTCAGTTTGCCTAGCGCCTAGGTGCTGAACAGGGGGTGGTGCGGTGCTGGGCAGAGTCCCTTTGCACACTTTCTGGGCGGTGTGGCGCTGGTGGAGGAGCGGTGCGGCTTTAGTGGAGAAGCGATGTGGCACTGGCTTTCTTCCAGCACCTTTCTTACTGTGTGGTGCTGCGCTAGTGAAGGAGGGGCATGGCGCACACTGATGCTGCCCTTCACATAACAGTGCGCACACCTTTTCCAGATTGTGTGCTGAAGCGCACACACTAGTGTGCCTACCTTTACCTTGCTCCAAAGTGATGCACACACTTGTGTGCAGTATTTTAACTTACTGTATTTTAATCTTCCAGCCTTGGTTTAGAATTTAACCATCTTTGAACCATGTTTAGACATGTTTAAACCGTAGACAAATACCAACACTATTAGCTTCTCTGAAAATGTGAGGCAGAACTAGACGGAGAAAATAAACAACTACACTGCTTGAGAAAATAATAATTTTTCCAAAGCCAAACTGATAAACGAAAACTATCTGTAAGAGCTTTTGAATCACTCTTAATCTTATCTATGCAAACACCATGATTCTGACATAATATAATTCTAGCTTCCCAGAGCCTTCTATGTTGGAACTGATCCCAAATTGGCATGACAAGGTAAAAATGGAAGCGCCCTCATGATCCCTAACCAGGACTCTTCCCCTGAAAAATTCCATTTCTTCTTGAACCATCAATATTCAGTTTATTACAGCCCATACTTGGAGGCTCTTAGCTCACCCATAAGCCTTTTATTGGTATTTGTCAAAGGTTTAAAAAATGTTTGAAAAGGTTCAGCATCAGGCCGTGGCGACGCGGCTAAGGTGTGCACGCCTCAGCCTCCAAAAAGTCCAGAAGATGGAGAGTAGCTGTGCGTCATGGTCCAAGGTGTACACACATCGGCCTGGCCCAGTGCGTCGTGCTGCTCAGCCACCCCAGGTCGTGGTCTCCAACATGATAGGAGACCTCCCCCCTCTTCAGGCCGCGGCATGCCCTATTCTAGGCCGTAGCTTGAAGGCACACCTGATCCTTTTGTTTCATCATTTTAAATGGTGCGTGAGGCATGATCAAAATGCACAGTATTACTTAGAATTGATGAAGGGCTATGGTTGATTGGTCCTCAAGATCTAAGGGTGGATATTGACCTTCAAGATTGGTAAAGAAGTTGGTGCACTATATAAAGGGTCACCTAGCTTCAAAGAGACATAGAACACACAATACAAGTGAGATCAATTGTAAAAGTGCAAAGACACTAAACACAAGAGAGATCCTTTGTAGAGAGGCTAGTTGTTTAGAGAGAGAGTAGTATAGAGAAGGGATTAAAGGGACTTGTATGTTGAATTTTCTTGGAGAAAATTCCAGAGTAACTCAAGACCTTATCATTTTCTTTTCTCTTCTTTCAGTCTTCAAGAACAAGAGGTTTCTTGGAAAGGAGTTGTTGTAAATTGTAAGAACCATTGATTTAGTGCAGAGAGTTCGGAGGAACTCACGGGGATGTAGGCTATTACCGAACCTCGATAACAATTGCTTGTGTTCTTTCTTTGATTGGTTTTGATTCCTGTTTTGTTTTGGTTGTATTACAAGTCATTCTAGACTTAGGTGTTTGGAAGATCACCACCTATGCATCTTGAGGTGGTTTCCCAACAATGATATCAGAGATTTGGACAGCTGGTTCCGGAGCAAGAACGGGAGGTATCAGAGCAAGACTCCAAGAATCAAAGATCAACTTCTTGGGTTATTCAAGAATGGAGTAAAGATCAATATCTGATCGTGTTCTTGAGGGTGATTCAAGAACGGTATTGAGATCAATCTTTGATCGTGTTCTTGAGGCTTAAAAGAAGTTGGATAGCAATTTTGGGTGCTGCATAAATCTAGGATTTTCTCTGCAAGATGGCTTCAAATTTCATTGTTGAGAAGTTTGATGGAAAGGGAAACTTTGCCCTTTGGAAGCGAAAGATCAAGGCGATTCTTATGCAACAAAATGTGGACTTGGCGATTGGAGAAGATGACATTTTTCTAGCAAGTATCATGGAGGTCCAGCAGATTGAGATGAAGAAGATGACATACAACACCATCTTCCTACACATGTTGGATAGTGTGACAAGGGAGTACGGAGACTCGAAAGATCCAGCTGTCATATGGAAGAAACTAGATGAGTTGTTTCTTACCGAAACTCTCCCTAATAAGATTTATCTTCTTAAAAGAATCTTTGCTTTTAAAATGGATCCTAATAAAGAGTTGCAAGATAATCTTGATGTGTTTAATAAGCTAGTTCAAGATTTGAATAACTGTAGCATAACATTCCCAGATGAACGATTGGCTGTTATTTTGTTGAATTCTCTTCCTGATTGTTTTGATAATTTGATTAATGCAATTGAATATGGAAGAGATACACTAAGCAAGGAAATTATGATAATGCTATAAGCTCTCATGATTTCAAAGCCAAGATGAGGGAAGCATCAAGTGGAGAAGAGCTATTCGTTAGAGGAAGGCCAGCAACTCGGTATGATAGTAGCATCCATGGCAACTACAAGGAGAAATCAAAGGGTAGAGGGCAGAGCCATGGGAGATCGCATTCCAAACCGAAGATTGGAGGGAAGTGATGCTTCTACTGTAACAATGAGGGTCATTTCAAGAAAGATTGCAAGAAGAAGATGTGGGATGAGAGAGGAAGAAGCCATACCAACAATGGAGAGGCTTCGGTTGCCAAGGGAGAACAACAAGATGATGTTCTTGTTGTGTGCTCAAATGTGAGCAGGAGGCAAGGCAGTGAGAAATGGATCTTGGATTCAGGTGCACTTATCACATAGGCCCTCACAGGAATTGGTTTAAGAATTTCCAGGAAACTAATTATGGAAAGGTTTTCTTAAGGAATGATACTTCTTGCCAAATGAGGGGGATAAGAGACATCTAATTGAGGATGTTTGATGGAGTCACAAGGCTGTTGTGGAATGTAAGGTATCTTCCAGATTTGAGAAGAAACTTGATCTCATTGGGGCAGCTATATTCCATGGGGTATACATACAAAGCAGAGGGAGAAAATATCAAGGTAACCAAAGGATCTTTGATAGTGATCAAAGCAGCAATGAAGGATAGTCTCAATGAGATGATTAGAGAGAAATAAATCAAGGATCAAGTAGCAAGCTTAATGGCTGAGATGGATGGGGAAACCCTTTGGCACACTCGCTTGGGACATATGAGCGAAAAGGACCTGCAAGTTCTCAGCAAGAATGGTCTACTTGGTGGTGACAAAGTAGAGAAACTTGATTTCTGCGCATGTTGCATTCTTGGGAAGCAACACCGGGTCAGCTTCAACACCGAAGTGCACAAGTCTAAGGGTATTCTTGACTACATTCATTCGAACCTTCGAGGACCAACGAGAACACCAACACATGGAGGTAATCTTTACTTTCTATCTTTAATTGATGATTATTCAAGAAAGGTTTGGGTTTGTTTGCTTAAAAATAAATCAAATGCTTTGAATAAATTTGTGGTGTGGAAAAAGTTGCTGGAGACTCAAACGGGTAGGGTAGTTAAGGCTTTACGAACCGATAATGGCTTAGAATTTTACAATAAGGATTTTGATAAATTCTGTGAGTTAAATGGCATTCTAAGACATAGAACGGTTGTAAAAACACCTCAGCAAAATGGAATTGCTGAGAGGATGAATAGAACCCTTATGGAAAAGGTTAGGTGCATTTTAATTGGGTCTGGTTTACCAGAATATTTTTGGGGGGGAGCTGTGTCTGCTACTGCATATTTGGTTAATAGATCAACCTCTAGAGCTTTATAGCTCAAGACTCCCGAAGAGATGTGGAGTGGGAAACCCCCTGAGTTGAACAATCTTAGGACTTTTGGATGTGCTGCATTTGCACATAAAAAAGATGATAAACTTAGCCTCAGGTCTAGAAAATGTGTGTTTCTAGGGTATGATGATGGGGTTAAGAGGTATAGGTTGTGGTCCTTACAGAAAAAAATAATGAAACTCATAATAAGTAGGGATGTTATTTTTAATGAATTGTTATTTCCTTATTTGGAGAAAACTAACCCTATAGGGGCTAGTGAGCAAACCAGTCCAAAAATTGTGGAGCATAGCGTCAAGGAAAATTTAGTTCAAGTAGAGCAAGGATGACAAGAGGGTTCGGACTAGGTAGAGCCCATTGATGAAGGCCAAGCTCAAGACACTCAAGAGGAGGCTGAATTAGAAGGGGTTGATGCAGCAAGTCAAAATGACTACCACCTCACAAGAGACCGGGGAAGGAAGGTGGTGAGATCACCTTTGAGATATGGGTTTACGGATGCTAATGTAGCAGCTCCTTGTTCAGAAAGAGGGATGGTTGAACCATAAACTTACATGGATGCCATGGAATGTAAGGATTCGTTAAAGTGACAGCTAGCTATGGAGGAAGAAATGAATTCTTTGAGGAAGATTAACTCTTGGGAATTGGTGCTCAAACCAGAAAAACAGAGAGTTGTGGATTAAAGGTGGATCTACAAGATCAAAGAAGGGAACCCTCTAGGGGATGAAGTCTGGTATAAAGCTAGGTTGGTGGTGAAGGGGTTCACATAAAGAGAAGGCATAGATTTCACCGAAATATTCTCACTGGTTGTGAAATACAAGACGATACAGATAGTATTGGCAATGGTGGTCCAATTTGATTGGGAAATTGAGCAAATGGATTGGAAGATAGCATTCTTACATGGAGAGCTTGATGAGACCATCTACATGAGGCAACCTGAAGGCTATGAGGAAGGAAGACAGGGAGAGTTGGTGTGACAATTGAAGAATTCTTTATATGGTCTGAAGCAATCACCTCTGCAATGGAATAAGAGGTTCGATTCTTTTGTAACTAGCTTGGGTTTCATGAGGAGCTACTATGATTCGTGCTTGTACTACAAGAGGAACGAGGTGGAGGAAGTAGTGATCATCCTCATCTATGTTGATGATATGCTGCTGGTTGGGAGCAGCATGGAAAGGATAGAAAAATTAAAGTCTCAACTCAGTAAGGAGTTTGAGATGAAAGATCTTGGCCATGCACATAAGATCTTTGGAATGAGCATAATCTGAGAAAATGAGAGAAACAGATTGAAGATTTCTTAGACTTCTTACATAGAGAAGATGATATCTATGTTCTCTATGGAAGATAGCAAACCAGTGAAGGTTCCCCTTGCTGGTCATTTCAAGTTCTCATGCGATCAATTTCTGAGATCAGATGAGGAGAAGAAGGAAATGGAAAAAGGTCCCCTACTCTAGTGCGGCTGGATCAGTCATGTTCATGATGGTAAGCACTAGACCTGACATTGCTTATGCAATGAGTGTTCTCAGCAGGTTTATGAGTAATCCCAGAAAAGAGCATTGGCTTGGGATGAAGTGGTTGCTGAGGTACTTGAAGGGAAGCCCAGAAGTGGGGCTGGTTTATGAGAAGAGGGGTAAGTTCATCTGTCTTGAAGGTTATGCAGATTCGGACTATGGAGCTGACCGGGATAAAAGAAGATCGATTACCTCCTACTTCTTCAACTTAAATGGATGTTGTATAAGTTAGAAGGCTCAGTTGCAGCCAGTGGTAGCACTCTCAACAACCGAGGCAAAGTACATAGCAGCAACGGAAGCCATTAAGGAGGCTATGTGGTGCAAATTGTTGTTGGAAGAGTTAAAGGTTCTAAAAGAGCAGGTGGTGGTGTATTCGAATAGCCAAAGTGCGTTGCACTTGTGTAAGAATTCGGTGTTCCATGAGAGGACAAAGCACATGGATGTTCAGTACCATTTCATTCGGGAAAATGTTACCGAAGGATGCATTTATGTGGACAAGGTGGCCACGGAGGAAAATCCTATAGATTTAGGCACCAAAGTTCTACCTCTAAGTAAGTTCAATCATTGCCTTGGACTACCTAGGATTAGAGTCGGTTGATATGGTGACTCAAGTTGAGTTTGGATCCTGAGTTCTCTGCACAATGAGTTCGGGTGTAATCGCTTAGACAAAGGTAGAGATTGTTGATATTTGTCTAAGGTTTAAACAAGGTTTGAAAAGGTTCAGCATCAGGCCTTGGCGCTGCGGCTCAAGGTGTGCGCACCTTAGCCTCCAGGAAGTCCAGAAGATGGGCGAGTAGCTATGTGCCGTGGCCCAAGGTGTGCGCGCCATGGCCTGGCCCTGTACACCACGGCTTAGCCACCCTAGGCTGCGGCCTCCAGCATGACAAGAAACCTCCCCCCTCTTCAGGATGCGGCATGCCCTGTTCTAGGCCGCAGCTTGAAGGCACACCTGATCCTTATGTTTCAGCATTTCAAATGGTGCGTGAGGCATGATCAAAATGCACAGGATTACTTAGAATTGATGAAGGGCTATGGTTGATTACTCCTCAAGATCTAAGGGTGGATATTAACCTTCAAGATTGGTCAAGAAGTTGGTGCACTATATAAAGGGTCACCTAGCTTCAAAGAGACATAGAACACACAATACAAGTGAGATCAATTATAAGAGTGCAAAGACACTAAACACAAGAGAGATCCTTTGTAGAGAGGTTGGTTGTTTAGAGAGAGAGTAGTATAGAGAGGGGATTAAAGGGACTTGTAAGTGGAATTTTCTCCAAAAAATTCCAGGGTAACTCAAGACCTTATCACTTTTTTTTTTCTCTTCTTTCATTCTTCAAGAACAAGAGGTTTCTTGGAGAGGAGTTACTGTAAATTGTTAGAACCATTGATTTAGTATAGAGAGTTTGGAGGAACTCACGGGGATGTAGGCTATTACTGAACCTCGATAACAATTGCTGGTGTTCTTTCTTTGATTGGTTTTGTTTCCTGTTTTGTTTCGGTTGTATTACAAGTCGTTCTAGACTTGGGTGTTCGGAAGATCAGCACCTGGGCATCTTGAGGTGGTTTCCCAACACCTCTCTTGATTTTAGGAGATCAAAGTGGAATATAGAGAGATTGAAGGACTATGAAGTCGTGAAAGATAGAATTCACGTCAAGATGGAAAACCAAAATAATATCTTTGATTAACATAACAACAATGTGAATAACTTGAAGTGAAGAAGGTATCTTGTTGTTGTGAAGGATTATATTATGAGCTGTCCAAAGTTCTCAATAAATGAAACTCACCATTAAAACTCACACAAATCCTATTTCAAAAATTTGTTTAGCTCCATTAAATCATGCAAAAAACATCTTGTGAATAGAAGAGAGAAGCCATGGGACATTAGCCAAGGAACTGAACTGTTGCCACACTTTCTTAGCCAAGTCGCTATCCAGAAAAATGTGGGAAGAAGCCTATGTGAATGAACCTGGCTTAGAAGCAGTCCAAGCAAGATAGTCTGGCTTATTAACATCTAGATCAAGCGATTGTAAAAAACATTTCGATGGTCAGACGACAACATGGGAAGAAAATGCGCCAAAAAAATTGATATCCCAACACTTCAGCTATTGATAAATTTTGAAGGACATGCACCTCAAAAATTCTTATGCAGATTATTTTACATTACCTTGCTTTACAATTTTTCTTGAGGTTACATATATCTGTGTCTCTCTTGCTATTACTTGTTTTTGTTCCTAACAATCTTTAATAACAATTTTGTATTCTGTTTTGTTAGTGGTAGGGGAAAGAAGCCCGAGAGAGATAAACAATTTTGTGATTTTTTTATTAGCTTGGACGTTTTATAATGAGAATAATGAGATGCTGGAATTTTTCTGAAATTTTCCTCATACAATTATTAATGATTTTTATTTTGGGTCTTTTCTTCTGTTTGTGGTAATAGTGAGACAAATTTTATGAACTTGTTTGTGCTGGGTTTAGGAAGATGTTGGATTTGCTGGAAGGGTGCTGTTTTCATATTTGATGAAATGCCTCACTATAAAAATTGAGACCCACCGTGTGAACTAGTAGAAGGATGCATTAATTTACCACTCAAGGAGTATTTTTTTTTTTTGAAGATTTTTGAACAATTTGGCAATGCTTTGAAGTGCCAAAAAAGTTTGTACCGATGGTTAGTCCAAGCCTTGTTACGTGTTGTACAACATGTGAATCTTTGACTTGTATCTCAATTTTTTTTATGAGCCAATACAAAATTTGCCGACGGTTTAAGGTGTTGACGGTTTAAATAAAAAATGCCAACAAAAACTTCTTTTTCTTGTAGTGTGAACTAACTAATTATGTTTGTTAGTTGTTTTTCTCATAATTTTTCAGTGTATGTTGTGTGTTCATTGATAGTATTTGGGAACTATATATCCCTCTTCTTCATAAGAAATTTTTTTATTTTTTGATCTCCCTTTGTCCAGCTAAAACCTAATTGTAATAAGCCAATAAGTCAAAAGTCATATGTATTGGCTGAAATTTTACTTTCTATATGTAGCTTCATAAACCTTAAGTGAAGCAATATCCTTAGAGTCGTTTCCCTAACTTGCTTGAATTTGTTCTATTTTGTGGGTTCATCAATCACCATGACATTTTTACAGCCATGATTAATTGGTTATTTGTTACTAATATAAATAGTTATGTATTTTCAGATAATCAATCTCTAAGAACAATATATGATTTGTTTTTATATAATTTGTAACATTACATAAAAATAATGTTAGACATTTCAAATTAATATAACAAAAGGTATTTGAGGGAAGGACTCAAGAAATTAATGCCAAACGAAGTTTTCTTTCTCTCTATTTTTTTTAATCATTAAAGACATAAGAATGGCATGAGATGCACAAGGGAATAAGAGGAAAAGTATTCTGATCAATAAGTACTCATGTAGGAGATAAGAACAATAAGAGAAATTATAGGGGTCAAATTACAATTTTCCACAAGTTTTGTCCTAAATGACCTCAATTTCTCCACTAAGTTTTTTATTTTATTTTTTAACATAGTTCAATTTTTCAAAACAGTTTTCCATTCACCCTCATTCCAGCGTTATACACAAGAATCATGCATTAAAAAGCCAACTTACTCTGGTCATTGAATTCCGAGTCATTGAACTATGGGTCATCAAATATGACGTAAATAATGTCAAACTAGCTCGAAGGTCACCACCACCACTGTTATGACGATTATCTACCTAAATAAATATGCAAATAATCGTACTAGTTTTACTTGCAAGTGTACAAGGTCAAAGGTAGTATAGTATACAAGTGCGAGATCATTTCCACAGGGATTGGTCAATTTCGATTTAGAATTAGTTTCTTCAAAGTAAAAAAGAGAAATAACTGTTGAGAGTGGGTTAATAATAATGAAAACATAGGACTACGATATCCACAACTAATTATACTTTCCCACTAAGTAAGGTGCCACTGCTCTAGTCTTATCATGAATATTTAATGGTTGCCAACCTAAGGGCTTGGTCCACACCTTAGTCTATTGATGTCCCTATGCAACGAGCTAGGCATGGTGTATACTCTAACTCTTTTCTCTCTTAATGGATTCAGCAAGGGTGTATACTGAGTTGTTCCTTAAGGTAGCATCAGGGTTGTGGAGATCGGCAACCACACTGGACCTAAGGCTTGGTCTGCTCCCGGTTTCCCATGTTGACTAACCCGAGAATCTAGTGTGGATATCTCTTGTTACTAATGTCGAATTCAGGAATCAGTCATCCAAATTGATTCGACTAACTAATCCATACCACATGCATACGTTTATCAGGCACACACATATGAGGAATTTAAATATAAACATGTATTAATCAAGTTAAACATTCTAATAAGGCTATAGTAAAGGTAATCAATGAATAAACATGTGGAAAAGCATAACTAGGGCTTCCATCGAGCCCTATAAGAGTTTACTTACACATGCTAATTAAACTAAACATTCTAACATAATGAAATAAAAACAGAAAAATAAAACCGAAGAAGACTCAGGGGACGAGTCGTCAATTCCTCTCCTAAGCTTGCTACTTCAAGTCTAAAACAAAAGATATGGTTTATGTGTTTTACAAGGCTATATATAGGGCTTTAAGGGTGCCCTAAAACCCTAATTTCCTAATTGAGGTTCAGAGACTTCTTTCCATATCTGGCTCTCCCGCCTCTGGAGTGTTTGCGCGATCGTATTTGGGATGCGCTCGAGTGCAAGTATGCGCTTGTTGTGACGATTATCTGCCTAAATAAATATGCAAATAACCATACTAGTTTTACTTTCAAGTGAACAAGGTCAATGGTGGCATAGTATGCAAGTGCGAGATCATTTCCACATGGATTGGTTAATTCCGATTTAGAATTAGTTTCTTAAAGTAAAAAGAGAAATAATTATTGAGAGTGAGTTAATAATAATGAGAACATAGGACTACGATATCCACCACTAATTATACTTTCCCACTAAGTAAGGTACCATTGCTCTAGCCTTATCATGAATATCTAATGGTTGCCAACCTAAGGGCTTGGTCCACACCTTAGGCTATTGATCTCCCTATGCAACGAGTTAGGCATGGTGTATACTCTATTTTCTCTCTTAAGGGATTCAGCATGGGTGTATACTGAGTTGTTCCTTAAGAAAGCATAAAGGCAGTGGAGATCGGCAACCACACGGGACCTAGGGCTTGGTCCGCTCCCGGTTTCCCATGTTGATTAACCCGAGAATCCAGTGTGGATATCTCTTGTTACTAATGTCGAACCCAGGACTCAGTTATCCATATTGATTTGACTAACTAATCCATACCACATGCATACGTTGATCAGACACGCACATATAAGGAATTTAAATACAAACAGGTATTAATCAAGTTAAACATTCTAACAAGGCTATAGCAAAGGTAATCAATGAATGAACATGTGGAAAAGCATAACTAGGGCTCCAATTGAGCCCTATAAGAGTTTAGTTACACATGCTAGTTAAACTAAACATTCTAAACATAATGAAATAAAAACAGAAAAATAAAACCGAAGAAGACTCGGGAGACGAGTCGTCAATTCCTCTCCTAAGCTAGCTACTTCAAGTCTCTAAAACCAAAGGTATGGTTTATGCGTTTTACAAGACTATATATAGGGCTTCTCAGGGTGTCCCGAAACCCTAATTTCCTAATTGAGGTTCAGAGACTTCTTTCCTTATCTGGCTCTGTCGCCTCTGGAGTGTTTTGCGCTCGATTGTACTTGGTATGCGCTCTAATGCAAGTGTGCGCTCGAGCCTTCTTCAAGTGCGCTCGATCACAAGGGAGGTGCGTTCAAGCGCACCTTGCTGGATGGCAAAACTTGACTTTTACTCCTAACAGCTCCAAAATATCATCTTTTAGTCCAAGTCCTATGAAAAACACATAAAACATGAAAATAAAGTAGAATATACTGAAATAGATAAATAAATAGCCTAACAAACATAAATTAATGGGCTTAAATATGACTATTTAAGCACTTATCACACCCCCAAACTTACATATTGCTAGTCCCTTAGCAATACAAAACAAAAGACTATGTTGAAACAAAATTAAAGATAACTTCATTTTCATGATATTCAACAATTTAGGTTGCGCATAAAACCATGATAACCGTTCATGAGTAAGCTTATAATAAAAACACATTTTTGTTTTGAAAATGGATTTTCAAAAGCTCATGATACTTACCTAAGGTTGGCTTAAGGCATCGCAAGTTTGATTTGTATGTGATGAATTAACACATATGAGATAGGGCTTCCACATAATTTTAGTGTATAGTGTTTCGGTGCCCAAACCCTTATCAAATTCCTTAAAGAGAACAAAAGTGGCATAATGCTTGCGATCTTTGCAATTTTGAGTTCCGTTAAGCTTTCTAATTGACCCTTGTAACGAGTGTTTAGCCAATGACTCCCAAACCAGATGGTTTTAGGGCATTAGGTGTAAAGACACCCCTAAGGACTTACTAACTCGAGTAAAAAAGGCTACGGAACTAACAGGTTTTAATGCTTTAAAGTAAAATTCCCACCTTTTGACGTGAACACTCAATGCTTATTGAGGCAAGAGGCTCAGTTACTCAGTGGAAATTTTTATTATGATCATTAAAGGCTTACTTCCCACTTTTTGGCGTGAACACTCACTGCTTACTGAGGCAAAAGGCCCAGTTACTTAGTGGAAAGTGTTTAATGATCATTTAGAAGCTTTTTTATTTTCTTTTTGCATGATGGACATTTTTTTTCTTTAATTTTCTTATGCCAAAGTGTTTTTTTAACAAGTTATCCGATTACAGTTAAGTCATGGAAACATATACAAAAGAATTATATGTCATGCCCCACACAAATACGTGCTAATGTGCTTGTGAAAATTTGGATCAAACTCTTGAATTCTTAAGTGCCTTGAGGTAGGTAACTAAACTTTGTAAAAATTTCTATTACAAGACTTTGTGCTCTAGATTTTAAGCTTACTAATGAATTTTTATCAAATTTTAAATCAACCAAAATTTTTGTTACCAAATAAACATGCATTTATCTTTTCTAAAAAAAAAACTGGGACCTAGTGTGTGCATGTGTTTCCAGTGTGTGCGTAACAGTGTCTCCTACTACCCCCAAACTTAATATACACATTGTCTCCAATGTATGTGTTACATGGAAAGATCTTACCTGAGAGATAGACAACTAGGTTGCTTGCTTTGCTTGTAACACGCCCCCCAAACTTGAACTGGATGCACACACTAAGTACCTGACAAAGAAAAATAAATGTTGTTCCAGAAAACAAGAAATAAGGATAATGTAAATATAAACATATACAAAAGAAAAGTACTAAAATGAAAAAAGATATGTCTGGGGTGCCTTCCATGAGCGCTAAGTTTTATGTCTTCAGTCAGACGGGGTATCTTCTCACTGCTGATCATCGGTGGGTGTAGTTGAAGAGGTACCGGGTGCAGGAAGTAGCTTCTGGTGTAAATGCGCTCGAGCGCAAGGAGTATTGCACTCGATCGCAATGCTTCAAGTAGTGACCTTATGTGTGACAGAAACTGGGATTTCAATTGGATCAGGTGTTCTTGGATCAACTATATAGTCTACAGTTTGAAGTGTTAAGTCCTCGTCCCAATGAGGTATGGTGAGATCGAGGTATGGTTTGACATGGTGTCCATTGACTGTAAATGTCTGATTGCTATTTAAGCTACGAATCTCTAAAGCCCCATGAGGAAAGACCTTGGTTACCACATACGGACCAGCCCAATGGGACTTTAGTTTGCCAAAGAACAACCTTAATCTTGAATTGTAGAGTAGCACTCTTTGTCCTACATGAAACTCTTTTCGCACTAGTTGTTTGTCATGATAGGCCTTTGCCCTTTCCTTGTAAATCTTGTCATTCTAATATACATCATACCATAATTCTTCTAGCTCATTTAAGTGTAGCCTCTTTTTCTCACCCGCTTGTTTCATATCGAAGTTGAATTGTTTAATGGCCCAATATGCTCGATGTTCTAGCTCTACGGGTAGATGGCATGCTTTGCCAAAGACTAAGCGGTATGGGGACATCCCAATTGGTGTCTTGTAAGCTGTCTGGTATGCCCACAGAGCATCGTTGAGTCATAAGGATCGGTCCTTTCGACTAGGATTCAAGGTTCTCTCCAAGATGCTTTTGATTTCTCGGTTACTTATCTCTAGTTGGCCACTAATCTGAGGGTGATATAGGGTGCCAACCTTATGGCTTATTTCATATTTTCTTATGAGTGCGGCAAAAGAATGATGATGGAAGTGGCCGCCTCCGTCACTGATGATCGCTCTTGGTGTTCCGAACCGGGTAAAAATGTTATCCTGTAGAAACTTTAACACTACTTTGTGATCATTAGTATTTGAGGAGACAACCTCGACCCATTTAGACACATAATCCACACCCACAAGAATATATAAATTAATAAAGGAATTGGGGAATGGACCCATGAAATCAATGCCCCATACATCAAAAAGTTCTACTATGTGGATATTTTGTAGGGGCATTTGATTTCGGGATGAGATGTTACCTGTCCGTTAGCATCTATCACATGAGCTACAAAATGTGAAGGCGTCTTTAAACAGATTAGGTCAATAAAAACCGGATTGTAGTACCTTAAGTGCTGTTTTCTTGGCCCTAAAATGTCCTCCACAAGCAAACTGATGGCAGTGTTGTAACAAGCTCAAATGTTCCTCTTCCGAGACACACCGTTGAATGATCTGATCGGGATAAAATTTGAAAAGGTAAGGATCATCCCAATGGTAGTGTCGAGACATAGATATTAACTGCTTCTTTCCTTGTGTTATCATACCTGGGAGAAACACTTTAGCAGTAAGATAATTGACAATATCAGCACACCATGGAAGTTTTACCTCTAGTGCGAACAATTGTTCATCAGGGAAGTTCTCGTTTAAGGGCAGCTCATTTGTATCATTCTCATAGGGTAGCCTTGATAAGTGATCTACAACCACGTTCTCCTTGCCCTTCTTGTCTTTGATTTCCAAATTGAATTCTTGCAATAGGAGCACCCATCTGATTAACCTAGGCCTTGCATCTTTTTTAGAAAACAGATATCTCAAAGCAGCATGATCAGTGTATACAATAACTTTAGAGCCAATAAGATATGATCTAAACTTCTCTAAAGCAAAAATAATAGCTAACAATTCTTTTTCAGTAGTAGAATAGTTAAGCTGTGCATCATTTAAAGTTCTAGAAGCATAGTAAATAACATGCAGTACCTTATTGACCCTTTGACCTAAGATAGCTCCCAAGGCGAAATCACCGGCATCACACATCAATTCGAATGAAAGATTCTAATATAGTGCCATCATTATTGGGGTGGAGGTTAGAACATCCTTCAATGTGTTGAAAGCTGTCATACAGTTATCAGTCCATTCAAATTTGGTATCTTTAGCTAGCAATCCACAAAGAGGTCTTGAGATTTTGGAGAAATCCTTAATAAATCGTCTATAGAAACCGGCATATCCAAGGAAACTTCTTACACCCTTGACTGTGAGAGGAGGAGACAGCTTTGAAATGATGTCTATTTTAGCTTTGTCTACCTTAATACCTTTGTTGGAGATGGAGTGACCCAACACAATGCTTTGTTGAACCATGAAGTGACATTTCTCCCAATTCAGCACTAAGTTACCTTCTTCACATCTCTTTAGGATACTTTCCAAATGATATAGGCATTCATCAAAATTGGAACCAAATACACTGAAATCATCCATAAATACTTCAATGTATTTCTCTACCATATTGGAAAATATACTTATCATACATCTTTGAAATGTGGCTGGTGTGTTGCATAATCTGAATGGCATTCTCCAATAAGCAAATGTACCGAAAGAACATGTAAAGGTAGTCTTTTCTTGATCCTCAGGTGCTATGGCAATCTAGTTGTATCCACTGTACCCATCCAAAAAGCAATAGTAGTTGTGGCCAGCTAATCTTTCTAACATTTGATCAATAAAGGGCAAGGGGAAATAATATTTTCTAGCAACTTTGTTCAATTTTCGATAGTTAATGCATACTCTCCAACCAGTTATTTTTCTTGTAGGTATGAGCTCCTCATTTTCATTCTTCACTACTGTGATCCCACTCTTTTCAGGAACAACTTGGACCGGACTTAGCCACTTACTATCAGAGATGGGGTAGATAATGCCAACATCTAAAAGTTTTAATACCTTGGCCTTTACTACCTCTTTCATATGTAGGTTAAGTCTTCTTTGAGCTTATTGAGTGGGCCTTGCTTCATCCTCAAGGTAGATATTATGCATCCACTTGGAAGGACTTATTCCCTTAATGTTAGCAATGGTCCATCCAATGGCCGATCTATGCTCCCTAAGAACTCTTAATAACTTCTCTTCTTCTCCACTACTCAAATTAGCAGCTATGATCACAGGTAAAGTCTTCATCTCTCCCAAATAGGCATACATTAAATGCTCAGGTAGCTACTTTAATTCTAACGTTGGTGCTTGGATAATGGATGGAAAAAGAGTAGTATTAGTAGGCATGAGAGATTCAAATGGAGAAGTATACTTACTTAAGTGTTTTGGAGAGGCCTCAAGGAGGTGCACAGCTGTGATGATGTCACCAGTAACATCTTCGGGTTCTTGCTCAATCTCCATTTTCGTGAAACTATGGGTAATAGTAGTCTCTAATGGATCAATGTGTTGGACCTGAGAAGCTTGCTCGACAAAACTTTGTATCATACATTCATTAAAGCATTCCAAATCTTCTTGAGGAAGTTTTAATGCATCAAATATTTTAAATTCTATTTTCTCACTATTGACTTTCATACTCACTATGCCTTTTTTCACACAAATCTTAGTATCGGTAGTTCTCATGAAAGGTCTTCCTAATATGATGGGCAGAGGCAATGGTATAGGGCAGTCCTCCATATCTAGCACAATGAAATCAGCAGGCAAAATGAACTCTCCCACCTTTACTAGGACATCCTCGAGAATACCCTAGGTCTTTTGATACTTCTATATGCCAATTGCAAGGTAATGGAAGTTGGTTGTAGCTCCCCCAAACCTAGGGTTTCGAATACAGTGTATGGTAGCAAATTTACACCTGCCCCCAAATCTAGTAATGCTCGCTCAAACAATTGATCACCTATCCTATAGGGAATAGTAAAACTACCCGAATCTTTCAGTTTTGGTGGGAGTTTTCTTAATAGCACAACACTTACTTCTTCAGTTAGGGCTACAGTCTCATGTTCTTGAAACCCTCTCTTATGAGTCCAACAATCTTTTAGAAATTTAGCATAAGCAGGTATCTGTTGAATTGCATCTAACAAAGGGATGTTTATTTCAACTTTTCGCAAGGTTTCAAAAATATCAAGCAAATTAATCTTCTTTTTTTTGTTTTACTAACCTTTGCGGGAAGGGTGGTGCATTCACCTTCTCCGGCTCACTTACCTTTGATGCCGATGGGTTTTCTTTGGATGTTGTTGCATATTCATCGGACCCTATCACCTTACCATTTCTGAGGGTCGTGATAACTTTCAACTGTTGATGCCCCCTAGGGTGTTGAGCTGGAATCTCTTTTTGCTTACTGCTACTCATCTCCTTAGCCAATTGTCCCATTTGTACCTCTAGCCTTTGGATGGCTTGTTCATGTTTTGTTGTGGTTTGCCTTAGTTCAGTCCAAAATTTCCTTTCATCTGCCATGAACCGATCTTGTGAAGTCATCAGTTGTTGCTGCTGAGATGCCAATTGCCTCACAAGACTTTCAAGGTCATTATTCTTTGGTTTAGGAACAGATTGGGCTGCTAGTTGGAAGTTTCTTTGCTGCCCTTGACTATTTGATTGTTACTCCATGAGAAATTCGGGTGATTCCGCCATCCAAGGTTGTATGTATAAGGGTTGTTCTTTGGTGGATAATTGTTTGGTCCCACAAAGTTTGCTTGCTCATGATCTGCAGATGAATACAAGGGACATATATCAGTATTATGATCAAATTGGGAGCAAATAGCACATACTTGGAGTGGTGTAGCTGGTGGGTTAGATGAAGTGTTCTGAGCAGCCATAGCTTTAACCAATAGGTCTAACTTTCTCCCCACAACAGCTATTTAAGAAGATCCTCCGTTTAAATTTACCTCATACATTCCTTGCTCTTGGTTATATGTCTACCTCGATAGGAGAACTGCTACGTGTGTTTACTTAGGGTTTTGAAGAGTTCCATCGCTTCTTCGCTGCTGTTCTCCATCAGCACTCCTCCACAACCTGAATCCATAATATTTTTGTTAGTGTCACTCAAACCTTCATAGAAAGCTTGTACCAGTTCGTCTTGAGGTAGGTTGTGGTGTGGGCATTTGAGTAGTAGCTCATTGAAGTGTCCCCAGGCCTCGAAGAATAGATCTCCATCATTTTGTTGGAAAGATTGAGTTTCCTTCCTCATTTGCCTCGTCTTTTGGTCTGGGAAAAACTTCCTTTAGAATTTGCTAGCCAACTCCTCCCAAGTGTGAATAAAAACTGCAGGCAAAGAATTATACCAAAGTTTAGCATTATCTTTCAAGGAAAAAGGGAACATAATTAACCTTATTCCTTCTTGGTCTAAGCCTCGGATGTGCTGGAATTTGTCGAGGTTGAAAAAATCTCGAAGGTACAAGTGTGGATCCTCACTAGGTGTACCCCTAAAGTGAGTCAGGGCACTGAGTATCTGTGGAGATATGTAGTAGTTTTCTTCCACCTCAGGTTGATACGTAATGCACGATGGTTGATCGAGGTTCTGTGATGAAGGATTGCTTCATCGGCTTCCGCTCAGGTGGTTTGTGATTATCGAACTGTTCCGCCAATGGTATTTCTTCCCAAATTCCTTCTTCTACCTCTTCCGAGTTGTCTCTAAGCCTTTGTCGGATAGTTCGCTCAAGCTTGGTATCAAGGAGAAAGAATGTCGGATGCTTGGATCGACGTCTATGCATGAATCGGTGGCAATTACGTAAGTGCAGCAGTCAAACACTGCTGCTCGGGTAACTCTGTGCCTCAATTACGCTCGATCGCACAAGTGGGTGCACCCGATCGCAAGTGGCACAAAAAGTTCTCCTAGAGTACCTAAAACAGAGAAAAAAAAAGAAATAAATTAGTGTTGAAACGAAAAAAAAAACAGAAACTTAAAAATTTCTTGAGATAAGAATAGAATATAATAAAAAAATAACAATAATTAAACTAAACGACAAATTAATTCTAAAAAGGAATTTAAGCGCAATCCCCGGCAATGGCGCCAAAAACTTATTGTGATGATTATCTACCTAAATAAATATACAAATAATCGTACTAGTTTTATTTGCAAGTGCACAAGGTCAATGATAGCATAGTGTGCAAGTGCGAGATCATTTCCACAGGGATTGGTTAATTCCGATTTAGAATTAGTTTCTTAAAGTAAAAAGAGAAATAATTATTAAGAGTGAGTTAATAATAATGAGAACATAGGACTACGATATCCACCACTAATTATACTTTCCCACTAAGTAAGGTGCCACTGCTCTAACCTTATCATGAATATCTAATGGTTGCCAACCTAAGGGCTTGGTCCACACCTTAGGCTATTGATCTCCCTATGCAATGAGTTAGGCATGGTGTATACTCTAACTCTTTTCTCTCTTAAGGGATTCAGCATGGGTGTATACTGAGTTGTTCCTTAAGAGAGCATAAGGGCTGTGGAGATCGGCAACCACACGGGACCTAGGGCTTGGTCTGCTCTCGATTTCCCATGTTGATTAACCTGAGAATCCGGTGTGGATATCTCTTGTTACTAATGTCGAACCTAGGACTCGGTCATCCAAATTGATTTGACTAACTAATCCATACCACATGCATACGTTGATCAGACACACACATATGAGGAATTTAAATACAAACAGGTATTAATCAAGTTAAACATTCTAATAAGGCTATAGCAAAGGTAATCAATGAATGAACATGTGGAAAAGCATAACTAGGGCTTCAATCGAGCTCTATAAGAGTTTAGCTACACATACTAGTTAAACTAAACATTCTAAACATAATGAAATAAAAACAGAAAAATAAAACCGAAGAAGACTCGGGAGACGAGTCATTGATTCATTTCCTAAGCTAGCTACTTCAAGTCTCTAAAACCAAAGGTATGGTTTATGTGTTTTATAAGGCTATATATAGGGTTTCTCAGGGTGTTCTGAAACCCTAATTTCCTAATTGAGGTTCGAAGACTTCTTTCCTTATTTGGCTCTGTCGCCTCTGTAGTGTTTTACGCTCGATCGTACTCGGGATGCACTCGAGGGCAAGTGTGCGCTCGAGCCTTCTTCAAGTGCGCTCGTGTGCCTGTGTACTCGCTCACAAGGGAGGTGCACTCGAGCGCACCTTGCTGGATGGCAAAACTTAACTTTTACTCCTAAAAGCTCCAAAATATCATCTTTTTGTCAAAGTCCTGTGAAAAACACATAAAACATGAAAATGAAGTAGAATCTACTAAAATAGATAAATAAAGAGCTTGACAAGCATAAATTAAGGGGCTTAAATATGACTATTTAAGCACTTATCACACCCCCAAACTTACATATTGCTAGTCCTTTAGCAATATAAAACGAAAGACTATGTTAAAACAAAATTAAAGATAAATTCATTTTCATGCACACTGTCCCAGAATTTGTGCATCTGACTCTATATAACCGCTGGGATGGAGTAGGGTAAACCCGGTGAAAGGCATAGAGAGCTTGTAGAAACTGATCCCACCTCTGTGTCTTGTGCCCCAAAGGACACACATTACGCTGCAGGACTGAGTCGACGAACCATAAACTGGGAGGCAACCTCGATCGGTTCCCCGCATTATTGTGGCAGTCTGTATATTGGCCCGCACACTTGTCCTCTATGATGTGTGGTAGAGGGAACGGGTCAGGCTGCTCCTCTATGTCGGCGGGGATTCATCACAGTAGTGTAAAGAACTAGCTACGTCAGTGGTGGTTAGCTCTATGAATCTACCATGGACTGAAGAAGATAAAATCTCTAGTCTGGTGCAGTCGTAAGTCAGGTTCTCGTAGAAGTTGACCACGAATCGAGTGTACGCCATCGAACAGACCGGCTTGAATAGCCACTTGAGACCCCAGTTCTTGAACTCTTGGGCCACCCATCTTGTGGCATCCAGAATCTTGAAGTCCTCATCTACATTGAATGTGGTCTCGAACAGTATTTCATGCTGTTCGAAACTGGGTCGGGATGTCTAGTGGCAGTTGTTGGAAGCTCGAGATGTGGAAGCCATATGTTGTGGAAAAACAGTGTTGCTTTTGGTGTGATTGCGCTCATGCGCAGCTGATGGTGCGCTCGATCGCACAGATTGAGATGCACTCAATCACTAATTCCTAGCGCTTGATCACACTCGGTCAGGCAATAGGTCGAATACTTTATGTGCAACAAAAACCAGAAGCTGTAGAATTTACACATAGTTGATCAAAACCTCCTGCAAATACGAGAATACCCAATCAACCCACAAGATAAGCATATATAGATAATGAATATGCAATTTAAAGATCAAGAACCGTGTGTGTGTGTAAGTATCTAAGAACCAAAATGTGTGTACCTTGTGTGCTTAGTATGATAATGGGCATGCAAAGGAGAAAGAAAAACGTGTTGGAACGGTGGTGAGCTTGATTATGTGGTGGGGTGGTGGTGGTGTGGATTGCTGGAAGTTAGTGGGTGGTTTTCAACATATTTAGTTTAAGGTGATGGCAAGTGCAATAGACTAGAGGAAGAAATGCACTGGAGCGTGATGTGAGAAAAGTGGGGTTGTGAGTGAATTGTGAATAAAAATATCACGTGCCTTCTCTGCCCCTAGTGCACTCGAGTGCATTTGTGAAGTGCACTCGATCGTACTTGTGCGCAACCGTTTAGTGTGATGCGCTCACATGCACTAGAGTGTAGGGGATGTGCGCTCGAGCTTAATGAATGATGCACTCGAGCGCAAGGCAGTATTTATAGAGTACTTAAAACTTACCAAAATAAATTTATAACAATACAGTCATACCGTATTTTAGTGGCATCAGTACCACTAACCTTGATAGAGGCGCTTGAGCTATATGTTATGCAAGTGGGAATTGCTCAGGCGCTCTCTATAGTACCTTTGGTGCTACTTTATTTGAGTGAGGCACTTAGAGCCCACATCAGGTGGTTCTAATGCCCTTGAAAGCTGCTGCATCTTCAATCTTGGTACCTAAACAGCAGAAGAGGGGAAAGTAGTATTAGTAAGTTCAGGAGGTTCAATTGGGAGAATATACCTACTTGGAGGCGTTGGTGTGTTCATGCTAGTGTGCATAGCTCCATTAACATCTTTAATCACATCGTCATCCTCTGGTCCAATGTCCAATCTTGTATCATCATGGTTGGGGATGGTCTCCAATGGAGCAGTGTGATGGGCCTTAGAAACTTTCTCAACAATATCTTGCATTAAGCTCACATTATAACACTCATTATCAGTTTTAGTGGATTCTAGTGTATTAAATATTTTGAATTCCATCTCTTCATCATTTACTCTCATAGTGACAATGCCCCTTTTTACACTAATATTCGTGTCAACAGTGATCATAAATGGTCTTCCTGAGATGATAGGGAGTGGTGAAGGCATATGGCGTTCCTCCATGTCTAACATAATAAAATCAGCAGGTAAAATAAATTTACCTACTCTTACTAAAACATCCTCGAGGATACCTCTTGGTCGTTTGATGCTTCTATCAATCAATTGCAAAGTAATGGAGGTTAGTTGGAGTTCCCCCAAACCTAGTGTCTCGAATACACTGTATGGTAACAAGTTAACACTCGCTCCTAGATCCGATAATGCATGCTCGAAAAACTAATCACCTAGCCTGCAAGGAATAGTAAAACTACCCAGATCTTTTAGTTTTGGTGGTAATTTCCTTAATAATACAACACTCACCTTTTCGATCAAGGCTACCGTCTCATGCTTCTGAAACTTCCTTTTGTTAGTGCAACAATCTTTTAAAAACTTAGCATAAGCAAGAAGTTGTTTTATTGCATCTAATAAAGGAATGTTTATTTTCACCTTTCTCAAGGTTTCGAAAATGTCACTCAGTTTAGTTTTCTTTTTAGACTTCACTAACCTTTGAGGGAAGGGTGGAGTTGTAATTACCTTTTCCATCTCACTTACCTTAGATGTAGATGCTTGGTCTGGAGATGCTAGTGTAGGCTCATTGGTGCCGATGATCTTACCACTTCTTAAAGTTGTTACAGCATTTAGTTACTGATGTCCTCTTGGATTAGGTAATGATTGGGCTGGAAGCTACCCTTGTTTTCTGGTACTTAGTTCCTTGGCCAATTTCCCCATTTGTACCTCTAGTCCTTGGATGGCTTGATAACGTTTTGCAGTGATTTGTCTCATCTTAGTCCGAAATTGTCTCGTTTCTTCCATGAATTGTTCATGTGTAGTCATGAGTTGTTGCTGCTGAAACGCTAATTGCCTCACAAGACTTTCGAGGCCATTCTTCTTTGGTTTGGGAACAGATTGGGCTGCTAGTTGGAAGTTTCTTTGCTGCCCTTGACCGTTCTGATTGTTACTCCATGAGAAATTCGAGTGATTTCACCATCCAAGGTTGTATGTGTTTGCATAAGGGTTGTTCTTTGGTGGATAATCATTTGGTCCCACAAAGTTTGCTTGCTCATGATCTGCAGATGAATATAAGGGACACATATCAGTATTATGATCAAATTGGGAGCAAATAGCACATACCTGGAGTGGTGTAGCTGGTAGGTTAGATGAGGTGTTCTGAGCAGCCATAGCTTTAACCAATAGGTCTAGTTTCCTCTCCACAGCAACTATTTGAGGAGATGATCCTCCATTCAAGTTTACCTCATACATACCCTTACTCTTGGTTATATGTCTACCTCGAGAGGAGAACTGCTAAGTGTGTTCACTTAGAATTTCGAAAAGTTCCATCGCTTCTTCGCTGCTTTTCTCCATCAGCACTCCTCCACAACCTGAATCCACAATATTTTTGTTAGTGTCACTCAAACCTTCATAGAAAGCTTGTACCAGTTCGTCTTGGGGTAGGTTGTGGTGCGGGCATTTGAGTAGTAACTTGTTGAAGTGTCCCCAGGCCTCGAAGAATAGATCTTCATCCTTTTGTTGGAAAGATTGAATTTCCTTCCTCATTTGCCTCGTCTTTTGGGCTGGGAAAAACTTCCTTTAGAATTTGCTAGCCAACTCCTCCCAAGTGTGAATAGAAACTACAGGCAAAGAATTATACCAAATTTTAGCATTATCTTTCAAGGAAAAAGGGAACATAATTAACTTTATTCCTTCTTGGTCTAAGCCTCAGATGTGCTGGAATTTGCAAAGGTCGAAGAACTCTCGAAGGTGGAAGTGTGGATCCTCACTAGGTGTACCCCTAAAGTGAGTTAGTGCACTGAGTATCTACAGAGATATATAGTAGTTCTCTTTCACCTCATGTTGATATGCAATGCACGATGGTTGGTCGAGGTTCTGTAGGATGAAGGATTGCTTCATCGGCCTCCGCTCAGGTGGTTGCTGCTCGGCGATCTATTCCGCCATTGGTACTTCTTCCTTGATTCCTTCTTCTACCTCTTCCGAGTTATCTCTAAGCCTTTGTCGGATGGTCCGCTCAAGCTTGGTATCAAGGGGAAAGAATGTCGGATGCTTGGATTGACGCCCGTGCATGAATCGGTGGCAATCACTTAAGTGTAGCAGTCAAACACTACTGCTCGGGTAACTCTCTGCCTTAATTGTGCTCGATCACACAAGAGGGTGCGCTCGATCACAAGTATAATAGAAAGCTCTCCTGGAGTGCCTGAAACAGAAAATAGAAAGAATTTGATTAGGGTTCTTAATGAAACAAAAAAAATGAGATAAAGACAGAAACTTAAAAATTTCTTGAGATAAGAATAATATATATATAAAAAAGAAATAACAATGCTTAAAATAATTCTAAAAAGAAATTTAAGCGCAATCCCTGACAACGGCGCCAAAAACTTGTTGTGACGATTATCTACCTGAATAAATATACAAATAGTACTAGTTTTACTTGCAAGTGCACAAGGTCAATAGTAGCATAGTGTGCAAGTGCGAGATCATTTCCACAGGGATTGGTCAATTTCGATTTAGAATTAGTTTCTTCAAAGTAAAAAGAGAAATAACTATTGAGAGTGGGTTAATAATAATGAGAACATAAGACTACTATATCCACCACTAATTATACTTTTCCACTAAGTAAGGTGCCACTGCTCTAGCCTTATCATGAATATTTAATAGTTGCCAACCTAAGGGCTTGGTCCACACCTTAGACTATTGATCTCCCTATGCAACAAGTTAGGCATGGTGTATACTCTCTCTTAAGGGATTCAGCATGGGTGTATACTGATTTGTTCCTTAAGATAGCATCAAGGCTATGGAGATCGGCAACCACACAGAACTTAGGGCTTGGTCTGCTCTTGGTTTCCCATGTTGACTAACCCGAGAATCCGGTGTGGATATCTCTTGTTACTAATGTCGAACCTAGGACTCAGTCATCCAAATTGATTCGACTAACTAATCCATACCACATGCATACGTTGATCAGACACACACATATGAGGAATTTAAATATAAACAGGTATTAATCAAGTTAAACATTCTAATAAGGCTATAGCAAAGGTAATCAATGAATAAACATGTGGAAAAGCATAACTAGGGCTTCAATCGAGCCCTATAAGAATTTACTTACACATGCTAATTAAACTAAACATTCTAAACATAATGAAATAAAAACAAAAAAATAAAACCGAAGAAGACTCGGGAGACGAGTCATCAATTCCTCTCCTAAGCTTGCTACTTCAAGTCTAAAACAAAAGATATGGTTTATATGTTTTACAAGACTATATATAGGGCTTTAAGGGTGCCCTAAAACCCTAATTTCCTAATTGAGGTTCGAAGACTTCTTTCCATATCTGGCTCTGTTACCTCTGGAGTGTTTGCACTCGATCGTATTCGGGATGCGCTCGAGCGCAAGTGCGGGCTTGAGCCTTCTTCAAGTGCGCTCGTGTGCCTGTGGGCTCGATCACAAGGGAGGTGCACTCGAGCGCACCTTGCTGGATGGCAGAACTTGACTTTTACTCCTAAAAGCTCCAAAATATCATCTTTTTGTCCAAGTCCTATGAAAAATACATAAAACATGAAAATGAAGTAGAATCTACTAAAATAGATCAATAAAGAGCCTAACAAGTGTAAATTAAGGGGCTTAAATATGACTATTTAAGCACTTATCAACCACCTTTGCCAGTCTTACCACAATTTGCTACCAAGTTACATATACTTTTTTGTGCAATATAACACATACATGTAAGAATCATACTCTATGGTGCGGTAAGGGGAGAAACATGGCAACTAGCACTAACGATGTTGTCAATGCTTCAGGAACTGTAACAGAAGACAAACTAGAGAAGAAGACTTGATAAGACATATCCATCTTGTTTAATGAAAGACCCTCTTTGATTTGAGTGGCTTCTCAAGGAACATAATCAGTAGAGAAAAGAGTTCTCTCCATAATATGCCACTTTGAATAGAATGAAGAAGAAGCTACAAAAAGTAATGCACTAGAAGTGCTTTTAGGCCTTTAAGTCTAATTTCTTGAATTTTCTTTCTCAATTTTTCTTTCTTCCTTTGCTTTCCTTTCTTACACTTCTTCTTGGTCATCCTCATTTTTTTTGCATGTCGATTTTCTTCCTACAAATAATTGATGGGCGTTTAGATTATAGGTGCTTTAGGATTAATTAATCATGTGAGGTATTGATTTTCCTTATTAAACTATTTCTCTAAAGTAAAGAAGATGTTAGAAATAATAATTATAGATCAAAGAATAAAAAAAAATCTATTAATGAGGGCTTTAAGGTTGCTACTTGAAATTATTTATTTCCAAATGAGATGTTAGCTAGAAGGAAGAAGATTTTCAACAAAGGGTTAAACTTGGACTGAAGTATTGTGAATGAGTTATTTTAGTTTGCAAAAAAAAAAAAAATCGAAATTCTTTATTTATTTATTTTTTACCATAATATGGAAGGAATGATTTAAGACCATTTGGAAGCTAAAATCTAAAACTGATGATAATAGATGGCATGTTACAAAGAGACAATTTTGTAATTGACTAAACATGGCTAATCATGCAGGACACTTATAATTGTACACATATAATTGAGAAAAAATCAATTTTTTTTTTTATAAACACAAACAATCAATATTGATCAGTTGCAAAACATAACCAACACTTATGATAGAACATATATATATATATATATATATATATATATATATATACACACACACACCCCCATACATATTAACTTGAGCTTATGAGTAAGTTAGTTAAGCTTTTACTAATTTAAATGTGATTCATGAGTAACACTACAAGAAAAAAAGGTTTTCTGTGATAGGATATCAGCCACAAGAAATTCCCTTTGCTGATAACATATTTTGCAATGAGATACTGTCGCAAATGATTTATCAGCGATGCGAATCCCATCGGTGTATATTTTTTTTGTCAGGGGCAAGAATCACATCGCTGATATCCATTAAATATTTAAAATAATTTGTAGGAAATCTGCACGGCATTATAAAAAATTCTGCTATGGGATTTAAACATATTAACAATGGGATTCCAATTGCTGATATGTATAAATCCCTAAACCCCAATTCCTTTCTATCTTCGTCCATCTCTGTCTTTTTTTTTTGCTCTCTCCCTCTCCTGCATTATCTCTTTCTCTTGTGCCTTATCTCCATCACTCACTTCTGCTTGTTCTATCTCTCCTGCTTCCTCTCTCTCCCCCATTCCAATCCCTATTCTCTCGCTCTCTCCCCTTCTTTCTCTGTTCTGTCTCTCTGTCTCCTCCTTGCTTGCTCTGTCTTTTCAATCTGTGTCTCTTTTGCTCACATTCTATCACTGCTATAAGCCACCACCGTGAGTCGTCGTTGGCGTCACTCCTACTTTCATGGGTAAGTTTTCTCTCTCAATTTCTGTGTTATTTATGTTAAATCTCAATGCATTTTGATAATTTTTGTGGATAATGTGTGAAAAATAAAATTTGTGTCAAAAATTATTTTTTTAGTGTACAGTTAGATTTAGATAATATATTTCTATATTATTTATGTTAAATCTCATTGGATTTTGATAATTTTGTGGAACATGTATTTGACAATGGGTGAAAAATAAAATTTTGTGTAAAAAATTAGTTTGTTTAGTGTACTGTTAGATTTAAATAATATATTAATGATTTGAATGTAATTGGGTAGATTATATTTTAATGTAATTTGTTTAATAATTTGAATGTAATATATTGATAAAGTTATATTTGAAAGCTTTATGATGCATAATTAATATAACATTACCAAAAGAAAATTAGTCATGTAATTAGGTAAAATTGCAAAATGACATAAGATGTGGAGAAATTAAATAAAACTAAACAATAAATAAAGACAGTTTCCTGGACTTGCATTTAATTTGTTTAAAAAAAGCCGACTTTAAAAAGGGTTTCTAATTACTGGAGAAATTTTGGCTCATTAATCATTTATGTCATCCTCTTATTTTGTTAATCTTACTGACCCTTAAGAGTAAGGATGGCATAGCTAGTTTTGTTCCTTACGTTCCTCCATTACACTACCTAAATTAAATTAGTTTTAGCAAACCCCCTTCCTCTATCTTTTTGGTAGCTAGCATACTAAAGTATCTTATTATAGAAATTTTAAAATACTAACGGACTATAACAAGACAAGTAGTCACAAACAATTTCTTTTTCCTAGATTCTTTTTATTGAGAAGTAAAGATTGTAAGTGGGAAGAAGAACTAAGATATTTTTGTTTCCATTTATTAGACATATGGAAAGAGTTCATGTTCAGTATTGATGATAATCCTCGCACATAGAGGGTGGGTGTGTAAGGGTGAGTGCATGTGTGCATGTTATTTTCATTATGGTTGGAATCAATTTTGGTTATTTAAAAGTGTTTGCATCTTAATTTCTTGCAAGGTTTCATCATTTCCAATTTTCTCCTCAAGTGCCTCTTTATTTTCTAGATTACATCCTCAACTAAATAGTTTGGGTTCATTCTCCTCCTGGGCTTTTCTTTTCAAAAGAGTATTAGTAGCTTACTAGAATGAAGAATCCAAATTTTTGGTGGGCAAATTTTTTTTTGTAACAAATGGATTCCTACTAAGTTGTCATGTTTCATTTGGAAATTGTTAGTTTTTTAGAGGGCTGCTAGTGGATGTAAGGGTGCAGAATCTTGTTGTTTCAATTACATCTAAATGTGTGTGTTGTGCCAAGCTAAATGTTGAGGTAGGAAATCACTTATTTTCGGGCGGTGAGATTGCGCAAAAAGTGAGGACTTATTTTGGATCAAGGCTTGATGTGGAAACTACAGTTTCATTGCAGTTCTTGGCTCAAAAGTGGCTTCATAGAGCCCGCTTTACTACTCAGCTAAGCTTCTTAAAAGTAGTAACGTTTGTTTGGGTCTACTAGGCTATTTGGTTGGTCTGTAATTAAGTTGTTTTTAGGGTGTCATCATGTGAACAAAATCTATTATTGCTCAGGTTAGGTTTGACCATACTTATTTGAATGTTGTTTATAGGTCGAAATTGGAGGCTTCTTTTCATGATAGTTTGTGCATCAGTGCATTGGGTTTGACAAATAAGGCCTCCCCAAGGCGCGGTATTTGGGTGCTTTAGGTTGGGTTGGATTGTGATTAGATAAAGCTCATTAGTGGCAGGTTTTCTACTTTGGTTGAGGGCTCAAGAGGAGGTGCATTTCATGCTAGGCTCCAAGGCCTGGTCCTTGCGTTTTCCACTTGGTTTGGGTCGTGCTCTAACAATAGGCTGAGATGCGTGCTTTGCTGATGGGTCTTAAGTTATCGTGAGTTTATGACATATGGGTGTCTTACATAGAGAGTGATTCTAGAGTCCTGGTGTGGCTTCCAAATGGGACTTGTTCTTGCCCTTGGGACATTGAGTACCAAATTCGTGAGATTAAGTCCTTACTTCCTCCAAATTTCGAGATTAAGCATATTTATAGAGAAGGGAACACGCTAGCATATAACCTAGCTCGACATGGTCATATGTATAGAAGTGCACAAGTTTTTAGAGAGGTTTAAGACCTTCCAAATCAGTGTCATTTAGCTTTTAATTTTGTTAGAGTCAATCTAGCTTCGTATAGGAGATTGTAATGATTTTTTAGGGTATGGCCAGGAGTACTTGAGTAAGGTTTATGTCCCCTCCCCCCCCCCCCCCCCCCCCCCCGGGTTATGTTTTTCACTCTCTTGTCCCCCCATTTGCTTGTATATTTTAATTTAATTTAATAAACTGGTAGGGGTCCTGTCAAACCCCCTCAACCTCAAAGAGGTTTTTTTTTAAAAAAGGGTGTGTTTCTAGGACTTGAGTTTGTTAATCTAATTGTAGATTTTTTGTTTTTTAAATTAGCATAGCAAAGTTGCAATTTTTAAGACACTTTTATTGTAGCTATCTAACAAACTATTATATGGTTTGAGGTATGATTTAGTGAGATTGACTTAGATATATTTTAAATGCTTCGATTATTAATGTGTGTGTATGTGTGTGCATGGGGGTAGTGTGTGTGGGTGTAGGGCTAGTGGGTATGTGGGTTTGTTTATGTTAGCTAGTTAGTATGTTATGAGCAAATTAAAATTATTGTTTGTATATTAGTTAGTTAGTATGTTAGTGTGTTACTGTGTTAGTAAGTCAATTAGTTTGTTTGTAATCTAGTTTATAGGTTAGTGTATTAGTATGTTAGTTTGTATATCAGTGTGTTAGTATGTTAGTTACATATCATCCAAAAGAAAACAATACATACTAGTATATTACTATATTAGTATATGTAAGATTAGATTGGTTGAATTAATATAGGTTTTTTAGGCACTCAAAAAATTTGGAGAAGTCATAAATTTAGGGGAAACTCTGTTGGAATTGCTTTAGAATTTTCGGTGAATGAAAATCTTATAAATATTAAAATTTAGATCTTACCCTTAGATTGCCGGTCTAGAGATTATTGTGTGGCAAGTGCTTTTGTTTCTAACTAATTAATATGTTTGCAATGGGAGGATTTGTGCTCAAATAATCTTTGGATTGTCTAATGTGCGCAGTTTAGGAATATGTGACATTCTAGTTTTGTTTCGAGTGAATTTTGGTAGCATTTCCTCCCTATTCTCTGGGTAATTACTGAATTTGGGGCTACTTCCTTTAGGGAGATAGCTCTGAATTTAAGTCATGTACTTGGAGAACTAAGGGGAGATGCTGGAGAAATTTAAACAAACAAGCTTGGAAAAATTAATTGCAATATGGATCACGCATTCTTGAATAGGTTAGGAACCTCTACCTATTGGTGAATGGAAAGAACATAGTTATTAAGCAGCAACATGCATTAGTTGGAAATGTGAATAACTTTGAGATTTGATTTTGTTTTAGCTGGTGGAACAATGTCAGTTGACTAGAGTTGGATGGACTGTCGGGTTGTGGATTTTGCTCTATCATGCGAATTTGAGCTCGAGTTCAAGAATTTCTTGACTTTGCTTATAGGAATGTAAGGTTTGTGTACCAAGAGAACTATTTGGTGTCCTTGCAAAGTTTGTAAGAACAATAAGTTCCTAACTCAAGATTAAATTACCCTGCACCTATACAGAAAGAGTTTTGTTAATTATTACAAGCGTTGGTTTCTCTTTTGGGAAGCTAAGTGTGTTGGGGAACCATTGACGACATCATTTGACTGTGTGGAAGAAGGTATTGGAGAAATGAATCGGATTAGGGACATCGTAATGGATGTTGCTTAGCTTGATTTTAATTAGGATGCAGAAAAAAGGTTGAATCCCGACGTTGCAAAATTCTGTGATATGTTGAAAGATGCTGATGAGCCTTTGTGGGAGGGTTGCAAAAAGCACACTAAGTTATCAATGATCTCGTAAATATTGAATTTCAAATATGATTTCAACAGGTCTGAGAACTGTTACGATCGATAAATGCCAATAATCAAGAGTATGTTACCGAAAGGCAAGAAGTTTCTTGAAAACTTTTACTAGTCCAAGAACATTATGTTGTACTACAAGGAAGACAAGGAGAAAAAAAACAGTGACCTGTATGGCTATAATCGATTTCAATCTAAACAAGTGAATAATAAGGAGCAAAAGGATACCATAAAAGGTGTTGTGTTACCTTCAAGTCACACCCGACAGATGGTGAGGCGTGAAAACATTTTGATGATAAACACCTGTCGTTTTTCACCAAACCATAAAATGTTAGAGTGGGATTCTCGACTGACGGGTTCACACTGTTCAATCATTCGATTGACTTGTATTTATCACCCTTTATAACTTATCACTTGGTATGTGCAAGAAGGAAAAAATTCTTTTCTTGTCCTCGATCATTCCAGATCTAAAATAACCTGGTAAAAATCTAGATGTCTATCTAAGACTGATGGTAGATGAGTTGAATATGTTGTGGACAGATGTAGTTGTTACTTACAATGCATCTAAAAAACAAAATTTCAATATGAAGGCCTCACTTCTTTGGATGATCCGTGCCTTTCCCGTGTATGATATGCTTTCTGGTTAGAGTACCAATGGGATATTGGATTGTCCTTAATGTATGGAGCATACCAAGTCGTTCCGACTGCCCCATGGTCATAATAACTACTGGTTTGACTGCCATCGTCAATTCTTACCGATTGATCATGTTTTTTGAAAGCAAAAGTGCAATTTCAAAAAGAACACAGTGGAGTACTCTTTCCCTTCGCGCTGGTGGTTTGGGAAAGAATTGAAAGAGACAGTATTCTCTTTTGAATAGTTTTCTCTTTTGAACAAATCACCTTTAGGAGTGGGTCAACGCAAGTAATTCTTGGATTTTGGAAGGAGCATTATTGGGCGAAAAGAAGTATCTTTTGGGAATTGCCTTACTAGTCAACAAATCTAGTTCTTCATAATTTGGATGTCATGCATATCGAGAAAAATGTTTTCGATAATGTCTTCAATATTGTTATGGATACCAAGGCCACGAAAGATAATGCAAACGCTCGAGAAGATATGAAGGAGTTGTGTAAGCATCCACAATTGGAGTTGGTTCGAGTTAATATGAAAATTGAGTTGGTTATATAATGAGAAATTCTCTATTTATTTATTTATTTTTACCAATATATGGAAGGAATGATTTAAGACTATTTGGAAGCTAAAATCTAAAGTTGATGATAATAGATGGCATGTTACAAAGAGACAATTTTGTGATTGATTGAATTATATACAATTGTACACATATAATTCACAAAAAGTCAATATAATTTTTTTGATAAACACAAACAATCAATATTGATCACTTGCAAAACATGACCACACTACTAATAAAACATATATATATATATATATATATATATATATATATATATATTAACTTGAGCCTGAATTGAAGCTTGACATGTTAATTAATCTTTTTACTGATTTAAATGTGCTTTTATGAGTAATTGAAATGCTAAATGTTATTAAATTTTTTGGACCATACTATTACGATGAAAGTAGATATACTGGATTTGGGCTCATGCATTTTTGTGGGTTTGATTTCTTTCTTCTTTTTTTCCGCGTATGGCACTCGATTTTTTTCTTCTTTTTTTCCTTTTCTCTCTTTATAAAAAGACAATCTCATTTCTCTTTAATTATTGCCACACGGTAAGAATTGAGATAACTCGTTAATTATATATATATATATATAATATTTTTATTTTTATTGTTTATCTTTTGAAAAGCAAACAAATTTTATGGTAGGTTGATTTCTAACCTAAATCAAAATTCAATATGTTATCTAAAATATCATAACTCTTCATTTAAATTAAATAAAAAAAATTATTATAAAAAAAATTACAAAAATCCACCTGAGGTACGTCCTGGTTACACTTCTCTTTTTAGTTTTTCCTTAATTTATTTGCAACTTAATTAATTATTTTCTTTTATTTCTCCATATTAAATGTCCAACCTACTTCGTCTTCTTCCCACTGTCTTCTTCCCCATTTCTTTTGCAAATGAAAACATATAACCTTTTTATTTTTATTTCTTCCCCATTTTTTCTTTTTATTTCCTTGGCGCGGATCAGTGATTTAGAAGGTGAGTGGGTCAAGAGAGTGTTGACGGTTCTGATTTGGCATTCCTCGTATCAATAGAGGAGAAAAGCCTGATTTCAGGCGAGGTTGAGCTGACTCTCTATCATGTTGAAAGCTGACGATCTTTAATTTTGTGGTAGTAGGATCACAAGTTGGTTTTTATTTTTTGAGGTCATCTGTTACTTTTCTCGTTTAGATTTGATCTAAGGCAAGAAAATCTGGTGAAGATGTCAGGTTTAGGAGCGTGGGTCTGAGTCGCTTGGACAAGTCGACACGGTGGGTGAGTCAACTCGACGCAACCTTCGGCGGCATCTGGTGCAACTCGGTGTAATCCATGGATGCAGGGAAGTGTTGGATCCATGGCGGGGCTGAGTCATCCTGGTCGAGTTTGGATTCAAAGACCTCGAGATCTTAAAATTTTTTTAGGGAGATTAAGATGGATGTTGTTGAACATACTCAATTGCTATGGGAGATCAAAAAAATTACCTAATTTACAATAAAAAAATCAAAATTACCCAAAATATATCATATTAGCAATAAGTACAGATTAATTAAACTAATTATACTTGCAAGCTTATCGAGATTGGGGAAATTATAGTATTCCTTTTTAATTAAATGAACAAAAAAACTGAGACCCAAAAATAAAGAAGCTAATTTGCCTTTTGCTCGGATTACAGAGTGGTGACGGGAGGTCTTGCAAGGAGAAATACTGCCACTAAAGCTACAAAAAATCGCCTAAAGAGTCGTGGCATTTTTTTTTTTACTCTGCAACAACCAAGAAGACGAACCTCTCTGTGTGTATGACATGTGGGAGTATTTTTTATTTTTTAAAATTATCATCTTTATTTTAAAATATAATTCTGTTTATTTATTTTGGGCTGTTTTGGGCCTTAGGCCATACCTTGGTTCGGGTTGTGGCTTGTTTAGTAACTCAGTCCCTATTGGAAGAAAAAAAACTAAAAAGAGAGATCGAGGGGTAAAATTGGGTTCTAAATTGTTTTAATGAGCTGGCATAACTTTTGATTGGATTTTTAACGATTGACTAATAGAAGACTAAAAGTAAGTAGGTAAATGTATGTTTTCGAAACTTTGTATGGTAAATGTAACCGGGAATGTACCTCACTTGGGTTTTGTAATTTTCCCATAATTATATTATAAAATGGAAAGCACGAATTATAAGAATTTTATACAACAAAATATATTAAAAATCAATACATCCACAGTCTAGTAACAAAATCAAGAATTAAATGAAACTAAACCAAACCAAATATCCAACAAATTAAGCAAAAGGAAACATATATATGGGAGTAATATAACTACACTAGAAAAATATTTTAAAATATTTTAACCAAATAGTGGTGTTTTGTATAGAAAACCACTTTCTCAGCTAATCGCCCATAAAGAAACCATCTAAATTCATGAAAATTTTTATCAAGGTTTATAGACGTGATGTTATCTCGTCACTTCTTGTTTCCCCTTTGTTATCGCTTGTGCAACGTCGATATTGTTCTAGTGGCAATGGCTTTGCATCCGTCAATACCGAACGATCACTCATAGACACTTATACATAGGTTTAATGATGTTGTACACTATAATATGTTACCAGGTGACAACTGTGGCCAAAATAGTTCAACGATTTGTTATACCAGGGACCTTCAAGCTGCTATAACGTTTCAGATACCAGAGCTTGACAGCCTGACATTTGATGCTCAGATAAGGTTAGCTTTGTAGTTTATGATACTCATGTATGAGTTCTTTATTGAAAGTAAAAATAAAAACTGGCTTCTATTTTATAGCGTGAAAGGCGGCTAGGGTTTTCTAAAATCCTCTCTAACTGCTGCCCTTTAGAGTGGCCGGTTGGCTTGCATCATTGTGGTGGAGGACACCCTCCCTTACAAACTTCTTCTTTTCCTCATCTAGCCGTAAACTGAAAAATCTCTTCCCAAACCCTAGCACCATTAACCAATTCTCATTCCCCTTCTCAGCCTGCAAACACCTACCTTTCAACCGTAAGCACCAACCACACAGGTCCGATTAACAAATCCTTTGCTTCCATTCATGTTGGCATTGATCCAAAACCTAACGGTTCTTGTATAGGCCATACTAGGATGGCTCTACATGATCTGATCTTATCGTCTAAACCTTATAAGCTGAATGGGGAACCAACCTTTACTTTGTCATCTGTGGAATTAGCTAAGGCGTCTGAATCGTTTGCTAATATCATTATTTTGAAGTTCTATGCAGGTTTGCCTGTAATGAACTAGGTTTGGAAACACATCCATTCATGGGGTTTTGAATTACACCCAAACAGTACCATGCGGTAGCAGCAGTATACAATGGGGTGTTGATCCCACGAAGAGAATGTTCTACGATCAAAGTCTCAGGCAAAAAATAATAGAAACAAAATTACAAATTAATATTAAGAAAATGTTGAGAATTAAAATTATACAATTGAATTAAGTGAAAGAAAATCAATAATAAGTAACACTAGGGTCCAAGAATACCTCCTAAATTTCACAGCTTCAACTTGTATCAATTCAGTAATTATAACTCAAGTACGTATTTCACATCCCAAATACGTAATCAGAAAATAATAGTAAAAGCACCAAATATATTATTTTGTAAATTATTATGAGAAATCCCCTTCTTGTTTTTACAAGTAATGCAACGGTCAATCATATATGATATCATAAATCGACGATATATCCGGAGACAATTACACAGTAAAGGACCAACATATATAATTAATATATTGAAATCAATTGCATCCTAAATTCCACACATTAAGAGAAACATGATTGAACTTATATGGAGAAAAATAACAACAATCACCGGAGTTAAATAAAATCTATGGGAGAAGAAAATATAATTGTCTGTCACACAAAAATACCAACTTCAATATTAAATAAAGGGAACATCTCAAAATAATTATTCAATGTTAGAAACACAAATATTGAATTAAATACAAGCCAAACCCGCTATGTCTAGGAGTTCATCTCTTCGCCTTGGTTGAAACTTAGCCTAGCCAATAATACATAATCACAACAGCTCTCTAGAAATTCAGTGTGTATCTCTTCAGCCCCCCTGTCCTCTGAGTCTAAAATCCTATATAGAGTTGTATGGAGATGGCTTTGTAGACAGAAAAGTCGCCCTAGGGTTTCTGTTCAGGCCTTGTGCTTCTATTGCTATCTAGGCCCGCTTCTATTGCTGTCCAGAACTGGTCCGGTTGTGCTACTATCCAAGCCGTGCAAATCCCAAAAAAAAATTAGAATTTAATAGCTCATTCACTTCTGCCATGCTGAAATCATGCCCAACCTAACCTTTGTCTACTAAACCTGCCTTAACGTTCTCTAGAAAAATCATATTTACGAGCCGTAAAATTCTTCAGAAAATAGACATCCGGATCTTTCCAAGAATATATGGCTCATCTTCTGGTTCTTCCGGAATCAATACAGTTTAATCTACAAAATTGATTGATATGTACGGGCAATTCTACCAATTTAGTGAAACTCCTTTTTACCCTTTGCTAATGACAACATGACTTAGTAAAATGCCCAATTTATCTTTAATAGTCTAGAAATGATGGGTTTTATTGCACTCCTCTTGGAAAACCTGGTTTACCTGCTCTGAACTGGTCTGGATGTTGGGGATTCTTTCGAACATATTTTATATATTTTTTTGTTTAAGGCTTCTTTGTTTTTTTTTAAAAATCTGCAAAACGACCACACTTGTCAAGAAATTCAATGAATAATCAAAATTAATCTCAACAAATGTATATAATTAACTCTATATGAAGTGCATTTTCATGCCCTAATCACAACCCCCAACCAGCTCATTGCTAGTACCTAGTGATGGAAGCGAAACCACAATGCATGAAAAGTAACATAGCATAAATGTTGTTGATCCGAGAATTTTGCAGAATTGCCTAGCATTAAGATAAACGTTGGCTAAAGTTCACAGATGCTAACAAGGTTTTCAAATCATGTCTTTTGAGAAACTGTGAGTGTGTGCACTAAGCCTAAACCTTTTTACCACAAACCAATGATGAATAAAACTTTGAATTCAACCAAGAAAGAAGCCTAAACTCCATTATCCTCACATGTAAAGTGTTTATCAATTTAAAGAGGCAAGGTATTTACTCATGGAGTTGGAAAGAAGATAAAAGCACTCAGTGAAAGGGTCAAGCAATTTAGGACAAGCAAGTGAACAAGAATCAACAACAAGATAGGCTAATCACACAATACATAACACTTTATCCGACTTACCAATATAATGCCTCGAAATTTCAATGGTTAATCAAAAACAATATGGTGCGACAACTTATCTTCCTTAAATTGTTGAATCTTCCTTTTTTCGAATACAAACTGAAAACTGAAGTAAACAAAAACTGATATTTTCTTTTTCTTTTTTTTTCTTCTCTTTTTTTTTTCTTTTTCTTTTAGAGAATTACAATATAAATAAATAAACTGATAGAAAAAGAATCATTCCCAAAATATTGTCGACGATCAAAACTCCGCGCAAATGTCAATGATGGATTCGAAGGCTTCGATGACTAACCAAATCATTTCTCCACATGCAACGTAAGCTAAACAAAGCATCTCAAATAGCAATAAAACCAATTCAAGTCGGCAATAAAAGTTCACAATGCTAGTTTTCTTAGACTCTCCACTCAATAAAAACAAATGTGCTTCAAACATGGTTAAAAACCAAAGATCATATGCATCACTCTCTAAACAATCCACAAACCTTAGTATGTGCAGAGAAATGAGTTTCCAGAAAACAGTCAGTGTTAATCAAGATAGTGTCATTGGACCTTGACGAAAACAGAGTTGTAATCATGCATCAACAATTCACAAAATCGCGAAATCTCACAAACATTCCATGATAGTTTCACACAAAACAATATATAACAAGCATGCATATGCTACCACCCCCAACTAGAATGTGACAGTGTCCTCATAGTCACCAAAAGATAAGAAAGTCATACCAAAGCGTAGGTAAACATGATCACACAAAACAAAACATAAAAGCAAACAAAGCAAAACAAAAGAAACCAAACTAGAAAGCAGTAAAATATAATATAGATTGAAGTGCCAAACATCAATCAAAGTAGATAGGGGCAACCAGAGAGATCTCCTCTGGTTCCTCTACATTCTCCACATAGTGCTTCAGACATTGTCCATTCACTCGAAAATACTCTCCCATATTTTGGATCTTCTATCTCAACCGAACCATTGGGAAAGACTTGTTTAACCACGAACGAGCCGGTCCATCTCAATTTTAGCTTGCTGAGATGAAGGTGAAGCCTCGAGTCATAGAGGTGGACTCGTTTATTGGGCTCGAAATGCTTCCTCAGAATTTGCTTGTCATGAGCCGCCTTCATCTTTATCTTGTAGATTCTGGAGTTGTCGTAGGCATCATTTCGTAGCTCTTCAATCCCAGCCAACTGAAGCTTTCTATGAATTCTTGGTCCCAAGAATGCATGTTTGAGTCCCTTAGGTAGTGTTGCTAAGTCGACCTTTGGGGTCTCCTTAGCAAATGGCTTAAGTCTCTTTCCATCTCTTGGTAACTCCTCGAAGCTTGGTTTCCATTTCCGTTCTCCTTTATTCTTTGACCATGAAACAGCAGAAACATCGAAAACATCATCAGGATAAAGTGAACTCTCAGAATCAGAAATACCAAGGAGATACACTAAAGATTATGAATTTTTGCTTAAGTGAGCCTCCTCTGGGATCAGTGTGTCTATCATATAAGTATGATAGCAATCATCATCATCATGTGGTTGTCTTCTAATATTAAAAATGTTGACCTCTAGAGTCATGTTCCCAAAAGACAACTTCATTAGACCGTTCCTATAATTAATAAGAGCGTTAGAGGTGGCCAGGAAAGGTCTTCCTAAAATGATTGGAACTTTAGAATCCATATCAACCACATAATGAGTATCCAAAATGAGAAAATCAACAAGATAGTAGAACTTATCTATCTATATCAGTACATCTTCGACTATCCCCCTTGGTTGCTTAGTCGATTGGTCAGCCAATTGTAGTACCACAGATGTGGGTTTGATCTCTCCTAGACCCAGTTGCAAGTAGACAGTGTAAGGCATTAGGTTCACACTGGCTTCTAAATCCAGCAAAGCTTGACCGATCTCATAAGTCCCAATTTGACAGGTGATTGTGGGATACCCTGGGTCTTTATATTTGAGTAGTGTATTTTGCTCAATCACCGCTCTCACTTGCTCAATCAAGAACACAATTTTCTTGACTTGATGTTTCTTTTTATGGTGCACTTATCATTGATCACCTTTGCATAGGTTGCTACTTGTTTAATCACATGAAGCAAAGGCAAGTTAATCTTAATTTGTTTCACATGTTCTAGGATCTCACCTTGTATTTTCAGATTTTTTCCTTTTGGTCAGAGCACTTGGGGAAAAAGCACTTAAATCAGAAAAATTTTATTTGGCTCGTTCTTAGGGGTGTTCTCCTCGGTGCTCGGAGAGATGCTCGTGGTCGTCATCTGACTTGGTCCATCTGTTAGTATTTGTCTAAGGTTTAAACATGGTTAAGGTTTAAACAAGGTTGGAAAAGGTTTAAAGAAGTTCAAGCATCAAGTCTCAGCACACTAGGAGTGTGCCTCAGCATGCAAGCAACAAAAAGGGTCCAGCAAAATGAGTGTGCGCACCAAGTCAGGCCGCGACCCTCCCTAGTCCAGCCTGCGATGCCCAGAAGAGGAGGAAGCTAGTGGAAGACCAAGGCCGTGGCACCTAGGGAAGGATGAAGGTGTACCTAGCTCCAAGCCGCGGTGCCCTCTGTTTCAGGCTGCACCTTTAAGGCACACTGAAGCACACATGATTCAGCCTTTCAAGTGGTTCGTGAGGGATGTTCAAAATGCACAACTTAACTTAGGATTGATCAAAGGCCATGGTTGATTGGTCATCAAGATCTAAGAGTGCAGAATGACACTCAAGATTGATCAAGAAGTTGGTGCACTATATAAAGGGTCACCTAGCTTCATTCTAAGAGATATAAGAATCAAGTGTAAGATTACAAGTTGTGACACACAAGTGATCATCAAGAGATACTAGAGAGAATTGTGTGAGAGTGCAAAGACACAAAACACAAGAGGGACTCATTGTAGTGAGGCTGGTTGTAAAGAGACAGTAGTATAGATTTGATAGAAAGCTTTTGTAATAGTTCTTATCATCTTCTTTCTTCTCTTCTTGGTTTCTTCAAGAACTTGAGCTTCTTGGAGAGGGGTTGCTGTGATTATAAAAGAACCATTGATTTAGTGCAGAGAGTTTAGAGAAACTCACGGGGACGTAGACTATTGCCGAACCTCGATAACAAATCGCTCGTCTTCTTTCTTTCTTTGATTTCTATTCCTGTTTCTGATTCCTAATCTTTACAAGTCATTCTAGACTTGGGTGTTTGGAAGATCACCACCTGGGCATATTGTCAAGGTGATTTCCAACAGTGGTATCGGAGCTTTGGTTAGAGAGTATCGAAGCAAGAATAAGAAGATGATGGAGTCAAGACTCCAAGAATCAAAGATCAACTTCTTGGGTGATTCAAGAACGAAGTAAAGATCAAGATCAGATCATGTTCTTGAGGGTGATCAAGAACGGTATTGTTTGTATTTATCTAAGGTTTAAACATATCTAAACATGATTCAAAGATGGTTAAAGTCTAAACCATGGTTGGAAGATTAAAATACAACATGTTAAAGGACTACACACATGTGTGTGCATCACTTTGGGTGTGTGTGCACACCCCTAAACAACAAAGCAAAGTAGTGTGCACTGCTGTGTGAAGGGCAGCATCAGTGTGCGCCTCACCGCACCTTCACCAGCACCTCATCGCCTAGCAAGGAAGTAGTTTGAAGAAGGGTAGCACCGCATCATCCAGAATGTGGTGCAAAGGGGCTTTGCCTAGTGCCTCACCGGCCCCTGTTCAGCGCCTAGGCGCTAGGTACACTGAGGCACACATGGACAGCTTATTTCAACCTCCTCTTAGCTGTGTGGATACAAGGTTAAAATGCATAACACCACTTAGGATTGATGGAGGGCTATGGTTAAGTGGTCATCAAGATCTAAGGGTGGAGATTGACTCTCAAGATTGAACAAGAAGTTGGTGCACTATATAAAGGGTCACCTAGCTTCATTCTAGACAGGTTGTTGTGACATACTTTGAGATCCATTGTAAAGAGTGACAAGACACAATACAAGAGAGAATTATGTGAGTGTGGAAAGACATAAAAAATAAAAGGGACTCATTGTAAAGAGGCTGGTTGTAAAGAAGAGAGAGTAGTATAGATAGAAAGCATTATAATAGTTCTTATTATCTTCTTTCTTCTCTTCTTGGTTTCTTCAAGAACTTGAGCTTCTTGAAGTGGGTTGCTATAACTGTAAAGAACCATTGATTTAGTGCAGAGAGTTCAGAGGAACTCACGGGGACGTAGGCTATTGCCAAACCTCGATAACAAATCATTTGTCTTCTTTTCTTTCTTGCTTTCGATTGCTGTATTTCTTTCTACAAGTCATTCTAGACTTGGGTGTTTGGAAGATCACCACCTGGGTATCTTGTCAAGGTGATTTCCAATAGGTATTAAGATCCATCGTCGATCGTGTTCTTGAGGTTTAGAAGAAAGCATTTGTGGGTACTGCATAATTATGGGATTTTGTCCGCAAAGATGGCTTCAAATTTCGTTGTTGAGAAGTTTGATGGAAAGGGAGATTTTTCCCTGTGGAAGCAGAAGATCAAGGCTGTTCTTATGCAACAAAAGGTAAACTTGGCTATTGGAGAAGATGATGCTTTTCTAGCAAGTATCACGGAAGGCTAGTGGATTGAGATGAAGAAGATGGCTTACAGCACCATTTTCTTGCACATGTCGGATAGTTTCACAAGGGAGTGGGGAGACTCAGAAGATCCTGCTGTCATATGGAAGAAACTAGATGAGTTGTTTCTTACCAAAATTCTCCCTAACAAGACTTATCTTCTTAAAAGAATCTTTGCTTTTAAAATGGATCCTAATAAAGAGTTGCAAGATAATCTTGATGTCTTTAATAAACTAGTTCAAGATTTGGCTAGTTGTAGTATTAAATTCCCGGATGAACAATTGGTTGTTATTTTGTTAAATCCTCTTTCTGATTGTTTTGATAATTTTATTAATGCTATTGAGTATGGAAGAGATTCTTTAACCAAGGAGATTGTGATCAATGCCATAAGGGCTCATGATTTCAAAGCCAAGATGAGGGAAGCATCAAGTGGAGAAGGGTTGTTCATTAGAGGAAGGCTAGCAACTCGGAATGGCAGTAGCATTCATGGCAACTACTGGGAGAAATCAAGAGGTAGAGGTCAGAGCCATGGGAGATCTCATTCCAAATCAAGATTTGGAGGAAAGAGATGCTTCTACTGCAACAGAGAGGGCCATTTCAAGAAAGATTGCAAGAAGAAGATATAAGATGAGAGAAGAAGCCATACCAATAATGGAGAGGCTTCGGTTGCTAAAGGAGAACAACAAGATGATGTTCTTATTATCTGTTCAAATGTGAGCAGGAGGCAAGGCAGCGAGAAATGGATTCTGGATTCCGGGTGCACTTACCATATGTGCCCTCACAAGGAATGGTTCAAGAATTTTAAGGGGATCAATGATGGAAGGGTTTTATTGGGGAATGACAATTTTTGCCAAGTGAGGAGGATAGAAGACATCCAGTTGAGGATGTTTGATGGAGTCACAAGGCTACTGCGAAATGTGAGGTATCTTCTGGATTTGAAGAGGAATTTGATCTCATTAGGGCAGCTGGATTCCATGGGCTACACATACAAAGTAGAGGGAGGAAAGATCAAGGTAGCCAAGGGATCTTTGGTAGTGATCAAAGTAGCAATAAAGGATGGACTCTATGAGATGATCAGAGAGACAAAAATCAATGATCAAGCAGCAAGCTTGATGGCTGAGATGGATAGGGCAGCCCTTTGGCACACTCGCTTGGGACACATGAGCGAAAAGGGCCTGTAAGTTCTTAGCAAGGATGGTCTACTTGGTGGTGACAAATTAGAGAAACTTGATTTATGTTAAAGTTGCATTCTTGGGAAGCAACATCGAATCAACTTCAACACCGGAGTGCACAAGTCCAAGGGAATTCTTGACTACATTCATTCGAACCTTTGGGGACCAACAAGAACACCAACACAGGGAGGTAACTTTTACTTTCTGTCTTTAATTGATGATTATTCAAGAAAGGTTTGGGTTTATTTGCTTAAAAATAAATCAGATGCTTTGAATAAATTTATAGTGTGGAAGAAGTTGCTGAAAACTCAAATGGGTAGGGTAGTTAAGGCTTTTTGAACCGATAATGGCTTAGAATTTTGTAATAAGAATTTTGATAAATTCTGTAATTAAATGGAATTCTAAGGCATAGAATGGTTGTAAAAACACCTCAGCAAAATGGAGTTGCTGAGAGGATGAATAGAACCCTTATGGAAAAGATTAGGTGTATGTTAATAGGATCTGGTTTACCAAAATGTTTTTGGGGGGAAGCAGTGTCTACTACTGCATACTTGGTAAATAGATCACCCTCTAGAACTTTAGAGCTCAAGACTCCCATGGAGATATGGAGTGGGAAACCCCCTAAGTTAAGCAACCTTAGGACTTTTGGGTGTGCTGCATACGCACATCAAAAGGATGATAAACTTAACCCAAGGTCTAGAAAATGTGTATTTCTAGGGTATGGTGATGGGGTTAAGGGATATGGGTTGTTGATGAGAGTCATAAAACGCATCTTAACAACGCTTATTTGTTAGTATTTTAGAGTTGATCTAGGGTTCAATTACTCATTTTTACCTTAACAATTCTAAAGTATCCTACTTAGATCATTGATCTATTTCGGTGCATTTTTAGGTGCTTTGAGTTCAAAAGAGATGATAAAGCTATCTATGTTTAAAGTGCCAAAAGTTCATGTATATCGGAGTGAAAGGAGTAGTTTCAGAAGGCCCAGTGTGCATCAAGACCTCAAGCCTTGCTCACAAGTTCCATAAGCTTCTTGGATAGAAAACCAAGAGTGAGCGCCGCAGTGTGGATAAGAGGGCGCCGCACCATCCAGAATAGCTACCATTCTGCTAAGCTTAGCGCCGTGGCATGGAGAAGAGGGAACCACACCATCCAGAACACCACCAATCTCGGACAAAGGCAGCGCCTAGGCGCGGGTAAGGCTGTACCTAGGAGCGCACACGGTCTCTTGACCTAATTAGGGCTTCTAAATGACAACTTTTGAGCCCAAAACACCCCTCAACCTTATGGTCTATATATAGATCCTTAAGGGTTTGCAGCCTTCATTCAATTAACCATTCTTCCAAGTCTCTTAAGGCTGGAAATCAAGAGGAGAGCTCCACATTCTTCATCAACCTTGAGCCCCATGGCCAACTAATCTCCAAGCAAGGCAAAGGGATGAATTCCTAGGTGTTGTTATTCTTATTTTCCATTCTTGATTTAGTTGTAAGGATTTATTGTTGAATATTGTTTATGATTTACTCTTTGATTAAGTAAGAATTAGAGTCTTTACTCTTAATCCGATGATTGCACCTTCCTCCTCCACATAAGTTTAGTCAAGCTCTTCTTATGTCAAGTTGTTTAGATGTGATTGATTTCGGTAAATTTATCTTATAGATTGTCCATTACTGCAGTATTGTCATTGAGATATATTGTCGTTTCTTGATAATCTATAAGATAGATCATGTGTGCTTGAATTGAAACTAAAAAGTGATTTGTAGTAATTACATCAGGGTTTATAAATGTGCTTGATTGAATATTTGTCGATTGCTTGTTTGGGATGTGAAACTTGCAATCGAGATAAAAACAATTGAATTGAGAGTTGAACAAGGCAACGAACCTAGGAAGGATTCCTGGAACCTTGTTGTTTCATTTATATTCTCAATTATATTTACACAATTTTTCTCACAATACATCATTATCAAAACTCATATTCTTTCATTTGATCGTTATCGTTCGTGTCAAAGTTTACATTTTCTTTTGTAGTTCTTGTTTCCTTATGGGATCGACACCTCATCTATACACAATAACCGTGTGATAGTTTGAGTGTAATCAAATTTTGGCGCCGTTGTCGGGAAGACGCGCTTAACTTAAGGAAGATTGTAAACTTTGAGACAAAGACGGTAATATTGTTCTTTTCCCTTTGTTTTGGTTTTCTAATTTTCTTTTATTATTCTATTTTATTTATTTTATTTTCCCTCTAACTCAATTAGTGTATGCTTAGATCGAGAGATTCGCGAGGTAGATTCATTAGAGGACCTGAATTAGAGTTACCCTCTCCTTCCACGTCCGTTAGTGAAACCTCGCCTACATCAAACTATAGTGCACCCCTATCCGAGAATTTAGAGGATTTTGTTAACATGGCCGAAAATCATAATGAAAATGTTGCTAGGACACTTAAAGACTACTTGCACCCTAGCCGAACGGCCACACCATCTTGTATCATGTTCCCCTCTAATGTTCAACAACTTGAGTTTAAGCCGGGCATGATACAATTGCTACCAACCTTCCATGGGTTTGAGAATGAAAACCTCTGTGTTCATATTAGAGAATTTGAGGAAGTAGTAGCAACCTTTCAAAATAGGGCTGATATGGTGGACACTGTCAAACTTCGGTTTTTCCATTTTTCACTTAAGGAAAAGGCCAAGGTTTGGCTTTACTCATTAAGGCCTAAGTCTATAGGTAGTTGGGATGAGATGACTCAAGCCTTTTTCCAAAAGCATTTCCCAACCCATAAGACCAATAACCTCAAGAGACAAATCTCAAACTTTGCGCAAAAGGAGAGTGAAACCTTATATCAAATTTGGGAACATTTCAAGGACCTTTTGAATTCTTGTCCACACCATGGGTATGAGAGTTGACGGGTAGTTAGCTATTTCTATGATGGACTCCTAAGTAGAGAGAGGCAATTCATAGAAATGATGTGTAATGGGGATTTTCTTCAAAAAGATCCCGATCAAGCCAAGATTTCCTAGATGACCTATCAGAAAAAGCCCACACTTGGACATGACCGAGTGCCATGGAAAGTACTAGGAGAAATCAACCCGTTGGAATCTATCAACTTAAGGAAGAGGATAGCTTTAAAGCCCGTTTAGAGGCCCTAACTAAGGAAATTGAAGCCTTAAAAACCAAGGATACTAGAGCCCCCCAACCAATTGCTAGGGAAGAGTCCCATGAACCCTGTTTTATGTGTAATGGGGTAGATCATGTACCTAAGGATTGTCTAACTTATTTGGAGATGAAGGGAGAGTATAACGCCTTAGGTATACCCTTTAGGAAACCATACTCACCCTACTCAAACACCTACAATCCCGGTTGGAAGAACCATCCTTCAGTTGAAAATCTGATGTGCAACCTCCTGCCCAATCTATCACCCATTGGAGATCCGATTTACAACCTCATCCCCACTCTAGTACCTATTGGAGACCGGAAGCAACTTCATCTAGTGCACCACAACAATCTTTACCTTTGGAAGATGCTTTAAGTCATTTCTACAGGTACATGCCAAGAGTGCGGAAGAACAGGTCAAGATTAATCAACGGTTGCTAGAGGAGCAAAAGGGGATTAAAGAGGAGCAAAAGGAGATAAAAAGCCAACTCACCAAGTTGACTAGTTTCTTGAAAATTCAAGAGCAAGATCGGTTCCCTTTGCAGCCACAACAAAATCCAAGGGGACAACATATGGCATAAACCTTCGATCCGAAAAATCATAATGTTAAAGAGGTTAATGCCATGATCACTCGCAGTGGTAAGAAACTAGCTGGACCCACTCTACCATCAAATTTGAGTCCCAACTCCGTGAGCAACAAGGATGAAGCTCCCAAGGAACAAGATGCTCATATCAACCCTTCACCAGTGCCTTTCCCTCAAGCACTCCTTAAGCTTAAGAAGAGGAATTCAGCATTAAAAGGTGAGATCCTTGAACAACTTCAACATGTTAAAATTAACCTCCCACTTCTCCATGTCATAAAATAGGTTCCCAACTATGCTAAAGTCATCAAGGATCTATGCACACTAAAAAGGAGGCACCATGTGAAGAAGACCGCATTCTTAACGGAGCAAGCAAGTGCAGTAATTGATAGCATGTCACCTCCCGAATATAAAGATCCGGGCTGTCCAACAGTGGCTTGCCAAATTGAAAACAAATCTTATGGGCAAGCATTGCTAGATTTGAGGGCTAGTGTGAACCTCATACCATACTCCATCTACTTGCAGCTCGGTCTAGGTAAGATCAAACCAACCTCTGTGGTACTTCTATTAGCGGATCGATCAGTAAGAAAACCAAGAGGTATTGTAGAAGATGTTTTATTGCAAATTGATAAATTCTATTATCCTGTTAACTTTTTGGTTTTAGATGCCATCTCTATTGTGAATACGAAGTCAAAAATTCCTTTGATACTTGGAAGACCATTCCTTGCCACCACCAATGCCCTCATTAATTGTAGGAATGGCCTAATGACATTATCATTTGGAAATATGACTCTAGAGGTGAATGTTTTTCGAATGTCAAGGCAGCCACATGAGGAGGATGAGTGTTTTGACACTTACATGATTGGCGAGCTTATTTTGGAGGATGAATACATTAAAGATAATTCTAACTCTTTGGAATTCCTTCTTAATAATTTTGATTTTGATGATTCTTCTATATATCCCCATGCTGTTAATGTTGTTGATATTTTTGATAAGTCATAGGGATTTATGAAGAAATCATGGCAACCATGCTTTGAGGAGTTGCCTAGAGAAAGGGAGGCAACCAAACCCTCTTCCGAGGAGATACCAACGCCTAATTTAGCTTCGCTTCCCAAAGGACTCAAACATGTTTTCTTAGGCCCAGGTGATACCTTTTCGGTCATTATTTCCTCTGAACTTAATGATGTACAATGTGATCAATTGCTGAATTTGTTAAGAGAACATAAATCTACATTAGGTTGGACCATGGCTAACATAAAGGGTGTTAGCCTCTTAATTTGTTCCATAGGATTTACTTAGAAGAAGGAGATAACCCTCGTAAAGACCCACAAAGAAGGTTAAATCTAACTATGAAAGAGGTAGTTAAGAAAGAAGTCTTAAAGCTGTTAGATATGGGAATTATATATCCAATATCGGATAGTAAGTGGGTTAGTTCAACCCAAGTAGTTCCTAAGAAAGCTAGGGTGACCGTGGTAGAAAATGAGAAGGGAGTGCTAGTACCAACTAAGGTAGTGACCGGGTGGCGAATGTGCATAGACTATAGGAAACTTAATTCGGCTACTCGAAAAGATCATTTTCCCCTTCCATTCATAGATCAAATTTTGGAATGGGTGGTTGGCCATCCCTTCTACTGTTTTTTGGATGGGTATTCGGGATACTACCAAATAAGAATTTCCCTAGAGGATCAAGAGAATACCACTTTTACTTGTCCTTTTGGTACTTTTGCTTTTCGAAGGATGCCCTTTGGTTTATGTAATGCATCGGTTACTTTTCAAAGATGCATGATGAGTATTTTCGGTGACATGGTTGAAAAATGTGTGGAAGTGTATATGGATGATTTAACTGTGTTTGGAACTTCTTTTGATTCATGTTTATCTAATTTGAAAAATGTTTTGTGCAGATGTGAAGAAAAAGGGCTCGTGCTTAATTGGGAGAAGTGCCATTTTATGGTATCTTCCGGAATAGTCTTAGGCCATATAGTTTCTGAAAAAGGGATGGAAGTAGATAAAGCCAAAATTGAATTGATCTCTAAACTACCCACTCCTAAGAATATTAAAGATGTGAGGTCTCTCTTAGGGCATGCTGGGTTTTATAGAAGGTTTATTCAAAATTTTGGTGCCATCTCTAGACCCCTATGTAGCCTTTTAACGAAGGATACCGAGTTTAAATGGAGCCTTGAATGTGAACAAGCCTTTAGGACATTAATCTCTAAGCTTACAACCACCCCTATTATGCAATCACCAGACTTTATTTTGCCTTTTGAAATTATGTGCGATGCTAGTGACTATGCTGTAGGGGTTGTTTTAAGACAACGAAAGGAGGGAAAACCATTTGCTGTTTATTATGCTAGTAGAACATTGAATCATTCTCAAATGATGTACACCACAACCGAGAAAGAATTACTAGCTATAGTATTCGCATTAGATAAATTTTGATCTTATTTGATTGGTTCACCTATCACTATATTTACAGATCACTCTGCCCTTAAATTTATCTTTTTGAAAACGGATGCTAAGGCCCATTTGATACGTTGGATTCTGCTTTTGCAGGAGTTTGACTTGACCATCAAAGACAAGAAAGGGGTGGAAAATGTTGTGGTGGACCATTTATCTCGCTTGGAATTCAAGAATGAAACTGACCTCGTTGCCCATTGGGGAGGCTTTTCCGGATGAAAACTTATTTGCTGTTCTTGGTCACACACCATGGTATTCCGACATTGCAAACTACTTGGTTTCCCACCATGTTCCATCTACATGGAGTGCACAAGACAAGCGTAAGTTTTTGGTTAAGGTAAAGAATTTCTATTGGAATGATCCTTATTTGTTCAAATATTGCCCTGATCAGATAATAAGGAGATGTATTCTAGATATGGAAGTTAATAGTGTGCTAACCTTTTGTCATACATATGCTTGTGGTGGCCATTTTTCTATCAAAAAGATAGCCGCAAAAATTTTGCAATGCGGTTTTTATTGGCCCACTTTATTCAAAGATGCTAATGAGTTTTGTAGATCATGCAACAGAGGCCAAAGGTTAGGTGCATTGTCCCACCGTCATGTGATGCCTCTCAACCCGATCCTAGTGATAAAAATCTTTGATTGCTGAGGGATTAATTTTATGGGACCATTCCCACCTTCCTTTGGGTATCATTATATTTTGCTTGCTATTGATTATGTTTCTAAGTGGGTTGAAGCAATACCTAGCTGCACTAATGATAACACAGTTGTTATTAAATTTCTAAAAGACCATATCTTATCTAGGTACGGTACTCCACGTGTTATCATTAGTGATCAAGGGTCACATTTTTGTAACCGTTATTTTGAGGCTTTAATGTGTAGGTTTGGAGTCACCCATTAGGTTTCTACAACATATCATCCACAAACCAATGGTCAAGCAGAACTAGCAAATAGGGAGATCAAGCAGATACTAGAGAAAACAGTGAATCCAAACCGAAAAGATTAGTCCTTGCGCCTATTGGATGCACTTTGGGCGTATTGGACAGCATACAAGATGGTTCTTGGAGCATCTCCCTATCGCTTAGTATTCGGTAAAGCATGTCACTTGCTAGTAGAACTTGAGCACAGAGCATACTGGGCTATCCGAAATTTTAACTATGACCTGAAGTTGTCCGGTGAAGAAAGGAAATTGCAACTTTGCGAACTTGCGAAATTAAGGGATGATGCATATGAAAATGCCAAGGACTTGAAGTCAAGGATGAAGGCGGTGCATGACCAGAAAATACTCCGGAAACATTTTGAACAAGGTAACAAAGTTTTTCTGTTTGACTCGCGGTTACACCTCCATCCCAGAAAGTTGCGATCACGATGGAAGGGACCTTATGTGGTGAAGATTGTTTTTCCCAATGGAGTGGTTGAGGTTGAAGACCCTTCCGATGGTTGAGCATTTCGAGTCAATGGCCAAAGATTGAAGCTTTACTTGGAACACGAACATGTTATAGACAGCCCCGAAGAAATCTCTTTGGTGGCCTCAGTTTATGTTTGGTAATCGGGTACTTTCGTTCCACCTTATACTAGTTTTCATTTTGTTTTGTTAAGTCTTTGTTAACTTAGATTTTTTTTTTGTTAAGTCTTTGTTAACTTAGAATTTTTGTTTTGTTAAGTCTTTGTTAACTTCGAATTTTTGTTTGTTTTGTTAAGTCTATTTTAATTTTTAGTTTCTAGTTGATTTAATCTAACTTTTAGTTAAAAGTTATTTTTATTAATCTTATTTTATATCTCTTTGTGTTTAGTTTTTGCACAAATAAGGAATTTGCTGTTTTTTTTAAGGGTAGTAGATCATGCCCAGTGTGCGCACAGCAGGCCTAGTAGTGTGCACCTCGCCTTCACCAGCCCAGCACCTCGCCCAGTAGTGTACGCACAGCAGACCCAGCCCGAGTGTCGCACTGCAACCCAGCTCGCACCGCACCGCTAGCATGAGCCCAACAAAAATCAAACCCTAAATCTGCCCTATTTAAACAATTTTTGCAGCCTCCTTCTTCATTTCTCCTTTCACAAAAACAGCTCCACACTAAACTCTCTCCCATCCTCTCTCCAAATCAAACCATAACCAACTCTTTTTCTCACTTTTTCTTGGCTTTACCTCCATTTCTTGAAGAATTGCACTCATTTTGCAAACTTTGCTGAAAATTTCTCCAAGAAGCTTGGGTCTAAGAGGAATTTGGGTTTTTCAAAAAGATAACAAATTGGTGGGTAGTCTTTCTTCTCTCCAATTGTGGGCATCAAGTAAGACCAATTTATCCTCTTTATTGTTCATTTGTGCTTTTTGGTGGTTAAATTTTGCTTTAAGTCTATTGTTCTATTTATTTGATTTTCATGGCACCGAAGACCAAGAGACCTAAGGGAAAACAACAACAAGAGTTTGATGAGACCAAATTTGTTAGTTTTGAAGCAAGTGAGAGATATAATAGAATGATGCAAAATAGAAAACTCATTCCCGAGAGAGGATTCAACATCACCGAAAGGGGCAACTCGACTCTATTTAGAATGATTCTTGATAGGAATTAGGGTACATTTACAAGGCCACCATCTCCTTCCCTCACAAATCTGGTTAGAGAATTTTATGCTAATGTCGACGAGCATCGCAATGGTAAAGTGAGGGTGAGAGGCCAAACAGTCTCTTTCAGCAACACATCCATAAATAGATTCTATGGGTTACCCGACATCGAACATAGGGAGTATAGTGCATATATGTCTACAATTAATTGTGAAGAGATTTGCCATACTCTCAGTGTTCCGGGCACTACATGGAAAATGACGGGTGATACCCCTATCACTTTGCCCTCTACTTCTCTGAATGTCAATGCTCGGGCTTGGCAATATTTTATATGTCAGAGGTTGATGCCTGCTTTGCACTATAGTGACCTCACTGTTGAGTGAGCTGTTCTGATTTATGCAATTTTGATGGGAATGACTATCAATGTGGGCTAAGTCATCTTTAACTCTATCCTACACACTGTTAGACTAAATCTCGGATTATACTTTCCCTCTTTAATTACCCAATTGTGCATCCGAGCTAGAGTCTAATATAGTACTGATGAGGAAGCCCAGTAACCAAAGAAACCCATCGATGATGGCCTGCTCACTCAAATTAGAGCCTCCAGGCCGCCAACTCCAGGAGAGGGAGTAGTAATTGCTGCCCCCCCTCCCCCCATTTAGGCATTTCACAGTTGTTAAGCGCCTTGAGCATTTAGAGAGTCATTTTTATGGGCATCAGACACTGTTGTTTGATAGGCTAGATCGTCAAGACTGATTGTTGGCTAGGCAAGACCGATTCTTGGCTCGGCAAGCCGATTATCAAGCGGAGGTCTACTCTTCTTTTGATCAGATGTACCAATACCTTGCCTCCGCTATTGGTTGTAATATGGGTCACTATCCTACTATGCCACCCTATCCGGGTTCGTTTTTTGACCCACCTTCCGAGGAAGGTGAAGAGACTGAAGAGTATGAAGAAGAGGATGAGGACTTAGAGGATTAGTTTAGGGTTATCTCTTGTTTTTCTACTTTTATTTTATTTTATTTTATTTTATTTAAACTGTACTAACATCTCTTGTGTTTTGTTATTTTATTTTTCGTCATTTATTTTAGTTATTAGTTATTTATTTCTATTTCATTTGCTAACCTAACATACGGTGGGAATCTTGATGTTACACCGCAGTTGCTTTCTTTTTGTTCTATGTTGTAGATCCAAAATTTCAGCGAGAAGAACGACATGCAGTTCAAATGGGTGGTGTGCAATTTTTAGCTTCTGTGCACTTTTGGCTACAAAAGGAGTTTCCTTTCCTTTTTCTTTTACATTGAGGTTAATGCAATTTTTAGGTTGGGGGTGGAGGAAACACATTTCTTTTCTTTTTTTCTCATTGAACTGCTTGGTGTCACTTTCCTTTTTTCGTTTGTTAGGATATATATATATATATATATATAGTTTTTATTTGTTTTTAGCATGCTTTGTGTTAGCCTTGGAGTTAATTCACATGTTAATGATATGAGCTTAATTGAGATAGCATATAGCGTTTAGAAGAAGTTAAATCTTGCTTCGCTTTGAGAATAAATTAAGTATCACTCTTTCTGTGGTTTGAGACTCTGGTTTGTGGTAAGATTGCATGATTAGTCTAAAGCATTTAAGGAAGTTTTATGTGTGATTGCTTTGTGAATACTTTTTCGGTCTCGACAAGCTCTAGAACTTATTTGATAATCACTTGAGGCGAATTCCTAGAATGCACATTACTTAGGATATGATATAGGCCATTTTTGAACCGTTTGAGCCTTTCAAACTTACCCTTGCTATATTTATCACTAGTTCACCTATTTGAGCCTTTTCTGGAAAAAGAATTTGAGCATTGTTTCTTTCGATAGCCCATTTACTCACCTTTATGAGCTTAAAAATATTTTATCCTTACCTTTCTTTTCAAAGAACTTGGTTATACATATTTGTTGAGAAGCACTTAAGAAGAGTAAGGATAGAAATATGAGAAAATATTACTACCATAACCCAAGTACATTAAAAGAGATAAGTTGGGGGTTGTGAAAAAAAATGAGATGAATGGTTATGTGCCAAAATAAAAAAAGAAGTGAATTATGGCAAAGAAAGAAGAAAAAAAAAGTGGTGATTTATGGAGAGAAATGCTCGAAAAAATGGTTGAAAAAGTTGGGTGTTGAAGTAAGGTTATCTAATGCTTAAAGTGGTTGTGTTTAAATTAAAAGACTTAATTCTTTTATTTGTTTAAACTTTCCCGTTCTTTCTTGATCTTTACCCTAGCCTAACATTACAAGCTTAATAAAAACCTATTGATCCGATGTAGTGTGATTTTTCTACATAGTGGAGAGTGATTTGAAAAGTGAGCCTATGGAGCTTGATTTGTGATTGATGTCACGCAATTTAATATGTTTTTAGAGGCCAAGACTTGTATTCATGCTATGTTGTGCATAAAATCATCCGGATGTTCAGATTAATGGACTGTGGTAAGACAGATGATAAGAGTCGATAACAATTTTAAGGTTGAAATTTGGATTATTCTTGGACTTGAGTGATATTTAATGATTCTATGTGCTGTATATTATGCATGATTTTTGAGACAAATATTTTGAATCACTCTTAGTTAACGCCAACATTACTGTATTTTGTTTTGATAAAGAATTCATTTCATGTCTTTCGCTTGAATTGCTAAGGACTAGCAATAAGCTAATTGAGGGTTATGATGAGAGTCGTAAAATGCATCTTAACAATGCTTATTTGTTAGCATTTTAGAGTTGATCTAGGGTTCAATTACTCATTTTTACCTTAACAATTCTAAAGTATCCTACTTGGATCATTGATCTATTTCAGTGCATTTTCAGGTGCTTTGAGTTCAAAAGAGATGATAAAGCTATCTATGTTTAAAGTGTCAAAAGTTCATGTATATCGGAGTGAAAGGAGTAGTTTCGGAAGGCTCGGTGTGCGTCAAGACCTCAAGCCTTGCTCACAAGTTCCATAAGCTTCTTGGATAGAAAACCAAGAGTGAGCGCCGTGGCATGGAGAAGAGGGCGCCGTACCGTCCAGAACAGCTACCATTCTGCCAAGCCTAGCACCGCGGCTATGGAGAAAAGGGTGCCGCATCATCTAGAACACCATCAATCTCAGACAAAGACAGCGCCTAGGCGCGGGTAAGGCTGCACCTAGGTGCGTACACGGTCTCTTGACCTAATTAGGGCTTCTAAATGACAACTTTTGAGCCCAAAACACCCCTCAACCTTATGGTCTATATATAGATCCTTAAGGATTTGCAACCTTCATTCAATTAACCATTCTTCCAAGTCTCTTAAGTCTAGAAATCAAGAGGAGAGCTCCACATTCTTCATCAATCTTAAGCCCCATGGCCAACTAGTCTCCAAGCAAGGCAAAGGGATGAATTCCTAGGTATTGTTGTTCTTATTTTCCATTCTTGATTCAGTTGTAAGGATTTATTATTGAATATTATTTATGATTTACTCTTTGATTAAGTAAGAATTAGAGACTTTACTCTTAATCCGGTGATTGCATCTTCCTCCTCCACATAAGTTTAGTCAAGCTCTTCTTATGTTAAGTTGTTTAGATGTGATTGATTTTGGTAAATTTATCTTATAGATTGTCCATTACTACGGTATTGTCATTGAGATATATTGTCGTTTCTTGATAATCTATGAGATAGATCATGTGTGCTTGAATCGAAACTAAAGAGTGATTTGTAGCAATTATATTAAGGTTTATAAATGTGCTTGATTGAATATTCGTCGATTGCTTGTTTGGGATGTGAAACTTGCAATCGAGATAAAAACAATTGAATCGAGAGTGGAACAAGGCAACGAACCTAGGAAGGATTCCCGGAACTTTGTTGTTTCGTTTATATTCTCAATTATATTTACACAATTTTTCTCACAATATATCATTATCAAAACTCATATTCTTTCATTTGATCGTTATTGTTCGTGTCAAAGTTTACATTTTCTTTTGTAGTTTGCGTTTCCTTGTGGGATCGACACCTCATCTATACAAAATAACTGTGTGATATTTTGAGCGTAATCAGTTGTGGTCCTTAAAACCAAAAGGAATGAAACTCGTAATAAGTAGGGATGTTATTTTTAATGAATTATTATTTCCTTACTTGGAGAAAACTAACCCTGCAGGGGCTAGTGAGCAAACCAGTCTGAAATTTATGGAGCATCGTATCAAAGAGAATTCGGTTCAAGTAGAGCAAGGAAGGCAAGAGGGTTCGGACCAGGTAGAGCCCATTGATGAAGGTCAAGCTCAAGAAACTCAAGGGGAGGCTGAACTGGAAGGGGTTGATGCAGCAAGTCAGAATGACTACCAGCTCACAAGGAATTGGGAAAGGAGGGTTGTTAGACCACCTTTGAGATATGGGTTTACGGATGCTAATGTAGTAGCTCCTTGGACAGAAGGAGGGATAGTTGAACCAGAAACTTACATTGATGCCATGGAGTGTAAGGATTCGTCAAAGTGGCAACTAGCTGTGGAGGAAGAAATGGATTCTTTGAGGAAGAACAACTCTTGGGAATTGGTGCCCGAACCAAAAAAACAGAGAGTTATGGATTGTAGATGGATCTACAAGATCAAAGAAGGGAATACTCCAGGAGATGAAGTTCGATATAAAGCAAGGCCGGTGGCGAAGGGGTTCACACAAAAAGAGGGCATAGATTTCACCGAAATCTTCTCACCGGTTGTGAAGTACAAGATGATACGGATAGTATTGGAAATGGTGGTCCAATTTGATTGGGAAATCGAGCAAATTGATGTGAAGACAGCGTTCTTACATAGAGGGCTTGATGAGACCATCTACATGAGGCAACCCAAAGGCTATGAGGAAGGAAAACAGGGAGAGTTGGTGTGCAAATTGAAGAAATCTCTCTATGGCCTGAAGTAATCACCTCGGCAATGGAATAAGATGTTTGATTCCTTTGTAATCAGCTTGGGTTTCATGAGGAGCTACTATGATTCGTGCTTGTACTACAAGGGGCAGAAGTTTGAGGAAATGGTGATCATCCTTATCTATGCTGATGATATGTTGCTGGTTGGGAGCAGCATTGAGAAGATAAGAAAACTGAAGGCTTAACTCAGTGAGGAGTTTGAGATGAAGGATCTTGGCCATACATAGAAGATCCTTGGGATGTGTATCATTCGAGAAAAAGAGAGAAACATATTGAAGATCTCTCAAACTTCCTACATAGAGAATATGATATCTAAGCTCTCTATGGAAAATAGCAAACCAGTGAAGGTTCCCCTTACTGGTCATTTCAAGTTCTCCAGCAATCAATGTCCAAGATCGAATGAGGAGAAGAAGGAAATGGAAAAAGTCCCCTACTCTAGTGCAGTTGGTTCTGTAATGTTCACCATGGTAAGCACTAGACCTGACATTGCTCATGCAATAAGTGTCCTCAGTAGGTTTATGAGTAATCCCGGAAAGGAGCGTTGGCTTGGGATAAAGTGATTTTTGAGGTACTTAAAGGGAAGTCTAGAGGTAGGGATGGTTTATGAGAAGAGAGGTAAGTTTATTTGCCTTAAGAGTTATGCTGATTCGGACTATGGAGCAGCCCGGGATAAAAGGAGATCGATTACCTCCTACTTCTTCAACTTAAATGGATGTTGTGTAAGTTGGAAGGCTCAGTTGTAGCCTGTGATAGCACTTTCAACAACTGAGGCTGAGTACATAGAAGCAATGGAAGCCATCAAGGAGGCTATGTGGTGCAAAGGGTTGTTAGAAGAGTTGAAGGTACTAGAGGAGCAGGTTGTGGTGTATTCGGATAGCCAAAGTGCATTGCATTTGTGTAAGAATCTGGTGTTCCATGAGAGGACAAAGCACATGGATGTTAGGTATCATTTCATTCGGGAAAATGTTACGAAAGGATGCATTCATGTGGACAAGGTAGCCATAGAGGAAAATCCTGCAGATTTAGGCACCAAGGTTCTACCTCTAAGTAAGTTCAATCATTGCCTTGGACTACTTAGGATTGGAGTCGGTTGATTAATGACTCGAGATGAGTTTGGATCCTGAAGTTCTCTGCACAATGGTTCAGGTTTAAATGCTTAGACAAAGGTAGAGATTGTTAGTATTTGTCTAAGGTTTAAACAAGGTTGGAAAAGGTTTGAAGAAGTTCAAGCATCAAGCCTCAGCACACTAGGAGTGTGCCTCAGCATGTAAGCAACAAAAAGGGTCCAGTAAAATGAGTGTGCTTACTAGGTTAGGCCGTGGTCCTCCCTAGTCCAGGCCGCAGCGCCCAGAAGAGGAGGAAGCTAGTGCAAGGCCAAGGCCACGGCACCCAGGGAAGGATGAAGATGTGCCGGCTCCAGGCCGCGGTGCCCCTTGTTTTAGGTCGCACCTTCAAGGAACATTGAAGCACACATGATTTAGCCTTTCAAGTGGTTTGTGAGGGATGTTCAAAACACACAGCTTAACTTAGGATTGATCAAAGGCCATGGTTGATTGGTCATTAAGATCTAAGGGTGGAGAATGACACTCAAGATTGATCAAGAAGTTGGTGCACTATATAAAGGGTCACCTAGCTTTATTCTAAGAGATATAAGAATCAAGTGTAAGATTACAAGTTGTGACATACAAGTGATCATCAAGAGATAGAATTGTGTGAGAGTGCAAAGACACAAAACACAAGAGGGACTCATTGTAGTGAGGCTGGTTGTAAAGAGAGAGTAGCATAGATTTGATAGAGAGCTTTTGTAATAGTTCTTATCATCTTCTTTCTTCTCTTCTTGGTTTCTTCAAGAACTTGAGCTTCTTGGAGAAGGGTTGCTGTGATTGTAAAAGAACCATTGATTTAGTGTAGAGAGTTCAGAGGAACTCACAGGGATGTAAGCTATTGCCGAACCTCGATAACAAATCGCTTGTCTTCTTTCTTTCTTTGATTTCTGTTCCTGTTTCTAATTCCTAATCTTTACAAGTCATTCTAGACTTGGGTGTTTGGAAGATCACCACCTAGGCATCTTGTCAAGGTGATTTCCAATAGCATTTAACACCTTACCACTATGAGTAGTTATGGCATTGACTTCTGTGATATTTTGTGAATATGAAGTAGAGATTTGTGCCATATGTTGCCCCCTTAGATTTGATTAAGGCTGAGATGGGAATTTTCCTTGCTCTTACACTGCGAGAGAACTTGTTAGCTTAGTTATTTGACTTTTAATTTCCTTGTTCTCTTCCGTTACCTGTGTCACCGTAGTTTCCAATCTTTGAATAATTATACCTTGTGACTCCATAAATACGTTTAATTTTTCCTTTAAAGGGATTCTATTAGGTTGCACATTATATGAGGTTGCAGGGTATGACACAAGTGGTTGTGCATGTGCATATGTGGGTTGGTTTGAGTCGGGCCTACAGCTAAAGTTCAGGTGGTTACTCCAACCAGGATTATATGTATTGGAGAAAGGATTATGAGGCTTCCTATAAATCCCTAAAGCATTACATTGTTCATCAAAAACCCCTCTCATCTCTGCATAAGTTGGGCAATCCTAAGCTAAGTGTTCTACTCCCCCACATACGAAACAAGCACCTTGTGACTTGACTCTTGCAACAATATGCATGAGTCTACCATCTTGGGTCTTAAGTGCCTCTAACTCTTGAGTTACTTACTCTAATTTGGCTTTCATGCTATCCTCTTCCCTAAGTTAGTAGATCCCGATCGGTCTTGCTCTATTTGTGCTTTCAACAGCACTGGGCCCTATCCAAGTGTAGGCCTTTTTAGCCTAGTCATTCAGATACTCAATTGTGTCATCAGGGTCTTTTTGCATAAAGTCCCCGTTGCACATGATCTCTATGAATTGACGCTCTCTACTTGTAAGTCCCTTGTAAAAATGACTAACTACGCACCAACTCTCGTACCCATGGTGTGGACACATATTTAACAAATCCTTATACCTCTCCCATGCCTGATATAATGTCTCACTATCCTTTTGGGTAAAGGTTGAAATTTGTCTTCTCAAACCATTGGTTTTGTGAAGTGGGAAATATTTATTGATAAATGCTTGCATCATTTCTTCCCATGAACCTATGGACCTTGGCTGCAAAGAGTATAGCCAACTTTTTGCACTGTCCTTCAAAGAAAAAGGAAAGAACCTCAGTTTAACCGAGTTAATAGCCTCAGGTCTGCCATGAAACGTGGCTACCACTTCCTCAAATTCCCTAATATGAACATAAGGGTTTTCGCGTTCTAAACCGTGGAAGGTGGGTATCAATGCTATCATGCCCGACTTGAAATCTGTATAAGGTGTGTTTAGCGGAAACATAATGCATGATGGTGTAGATGTGCGTGTGGGATAAAGGTAGTCATTTAGGGTCCTAACAAGGTCAGCTCCGTGATTACTCATGGTGTTAGAGCTTGTGTTTGAACCCGTTTCACTCCTAATGTAATTCGGTGGGTATTCTAACTGAAGGATTATAACCAATCGTCCGTATTCGTCTCTATCCGAACGCATATACCACCAACACACTCTTTTTTTATTTGAATTTTTAATTATTAATTAAAATTATTAATTAATTAAAATTTTTTTCTTGAATAAAAGAAAACTGAAAAATAAACTAAAGCTAGAATTAAAAAGAAACAAAAAGAAAGAGTTCGGAAAGATAGTACCCGAAAACCTCTTTGTAGACTGACGCTCTCCCCGGCAACGGTGCCAAAATTTGGATTATGCCCAAACAGTACTATATGGTAGCAGCATTATAGAATGGGGTGTCGATCCCACGAAGAAACGTTCTACAATCAAAGTCTCAGGAAAAAAATAATGGAAACAAAATTGCAAATTAATATTAAGAAAATGTTGAGAATTAAATGATACAGTTGAATTAAGTGAAAAAAAAATTAATAAAGAGTAACACAAGGGTGCAAGAATCCCTCTTAAATTTCACAACTTCAACTTGTATCAATTTAGTAATTATAACTCACCTATGTATTGTACATCCCAAATGCGTAATCTGAAAGTAATATTGAAAGCACCAAAAATATTCTTTTGTAAATTATTATGAGAAATCCCCTTCTTATTTTTACAAGTAATGCAACGGTCAATCATATATGATATCCTAAATCAACGATATATCTGGAGACAATAACGTAGTAAAGGACCAGCATATATAATTAATATACCGAAATCAATTGCATCCTAAATTCCACACATAAGAGAAGCATGACTGAACTTATATGGAGAAAAAGAACAACAATTTCCAGAGTTAAATAAAATCTATGGGAGAAGAAAATATAATTGTCTATCACACAAAAACATCAACTTCAATATTAAATAAAGAGAATAGCTCAAAATAATTATTCAATGTTAAAAACACAAATATTGAATTAAATACAAGCTAAACGCGCTATGTCTAGGAGTTCATCTCTTTGCCTTGGTTGAAACTTAGCCTAGTCGATAATACATAATCATAATAGCTTTCTAGAAATTCAGTGTGTATCTCTTCGGCCCCCTCTTTAGCCCCCTATTCTCTGAGTCTAAAATCCTATATATAGATGTATGGAGACGGCTTTGTAGACTGAAAAGTCGCCCTAGTGTTTCTGTTCAAGCCATGTGCTTCTGCTGCGGTCCAGGCCCAGTTCTGTTACTGTCCAGGCCATGCATTTGTTGCTATCCAGGCCCGATTTATGCTGTCCAAAACTGGTCGGTTGTGCTGCTGTCCAGGCTGTACAAAACCCAAAAAAATAAGAATTTAATAGCTCCTCCACTTCTGCCACGTTGAAATCACGCACAACATGACCTTTGTCTACTAAAACTGCCATAACTTTCTCTAGAAAAATCATATTTATGAGCCGTAAAATTCTTCAAAAAATAGACATCTGGATCTTTTAAAAAATACATGACTCATCTTTTGGTTCTTCCTAAATCAATGCAGTTTAATCCGCAAAAATGACTGATATGTACCGGCAATTCTAGAAATTTAGTGAAACTCTTTTTCACCCTTTGCTAGTGACAACATAACTTAGCAAAATGCTCAATTTATCTTTAGCAGTTTAGAAATGATGGGTTTTGTTGCATTCTTCTTAGGAAACCCGATTTCCCTACTATGAATTGGTCCGGATGTTGTGGATTCTTTCGAACATATTTTATTTATTTTTTTGTTTAAGGCTTCTTTGTTTTTTTAAATCTGCAAAACACATTAAAACACATAATTCTCCAAAGGACCGCACTTGTCAAAAAATTCAATGAATAATCAAAATTAATCTAAAAAATGCATATAATTAACTCTATTTGAAGTGTATTTTCATGCCCTAATCAGGTTTGAAGGCATATCTGGTTATAGTAAATCTTATCTGAGACATGTGATGGCTTGGTTACATTCTCAAGAAGACTTGATCTTGGCTTGGTCTCACGGGAATAGAAAGATTGATAACACACCATACAGGTTATTTAAATGGTCTCCAGATTTTAGTGTGAGGAGGGAGACTTCTCTTACAGTTGTGTAGGTGTGGCTCCTAACTATTACAATATTTCCATCTTTCAGTGTTGAAAAGAATCACTAGCTCCTTTGCCCAGTTCTTGTTGGATGCAAGTATTTTGAACACCCTAGTTTTGCTCGAGTTTGTATTGAGTATGATCTCACCCTCTTTACACCACATTGTGTGAGGATTGGTTCTAGAAAAGCGGATGGATTCTGGTAGAAAATCATCTTCGAAGGTAATCATGATTGCTATACTCATTGTAATCTGCAAGGTCATAGTAACTCTGATTGTCGAAAGCTGGCTAGGCGTGGTGGTGCAACTAAGCAACAACTAGGGCAACCAAAAATGTAAGGCACCCACCTTTCGGTTCGAGTAACGGTGGTTCTAGGCCTCATCTAGATACGACGGCTCAGACGGGGCTGCAAAACCCTAGGGCAAATGTATTAGTGGACCAGGTCCAGTAGCAATCACATGATACTTGTTGTGACAATTATCTACCTAAATAAATACGCAAATAACCATCATAGTTTTACTTGCAAGTGCGCAAGGTCAATGGTAGCATAGTGTGCAAGTGCGAGATCATTTCCACAGGGATTGGTGAATTTCAATTTAAAATTAGTTTCTTCAAAGTAAAAAGATAAATAGTTGTTTGATTGTGAGTGAATAATAATAATGAGAACACAGGACTACGATATCCACCACTAATTATACTTTCCCACTAAGTAAGGTGTCAATGCTCTAGCCTTATCATGAATATTTAATGGTTGCCAATCTAAGGGCTTAGTCCACACCTTAGGCTATTGATCTCCGTATGCAACAAGTTAGGCATGGTGTATACTATAACTCTTTTCTCTCTTAAGGGATTCAACATGGGTGTATACTGAGTTGTTCCTTAAGAGAGCATGAGGGCTGTGGAGATCGGCAACCACACAGGACCTAGGGCTTGGTCCACTCCCGGTTTCCCATGTTGATTAACCTGGGAATCTGGTGTGGATATCCCTTGTTATTAATGTTGAACCCATGACTCGGTCATCCGAATTGTTTCGACTAAATTATCCATACCACATGCATACGTTGATCAGACACACACATATAAGGAATTTAAATACAAATAGACATTAATCAAGTTAAACATTCTAACAAGGCTATAGCAAAGATAATCGATGAATAAATATGTGAAAAAGCATAACTAGGGCTTCAATCGAGCTCTATAGGAGTTTAGTTACACATGTTAGTTGAACTAAACATTCTAAACATAATGAAATAAAAACAGAAAACTAAAACTGAAGAAGACTCGGGAGACGAGTCGTTAATTCCTCTCCTAAGCTTGCTACTTCGAAACTCAAACAAAAGGTATGGTTTATATGTTTTACAGGGCTATTTATAGGGTCCTTATGGTGTCCTGAAACCCTAATTTTCTATTTGGAGTCTGGAGACTTCTTTCCATATTTGACTCTGCCGCCTTTAGAATGATTGTGCTAGAGCGTATGCGGGATGCACTCGAGTGCATGTGTACGCTCGAGCCTTCTTCAAGTGCGCTTGTGTGCTTGTGCGCTCGATCACAAGGGAGGTGCGCTCGAGCGCACCTTGCTGGATGGCAAAACTTGACTTTTGCTCCTAAAAGCTCCAATTTATCATCTTTTTGTCCAAGACATGTGAAAAACACCTAAAACACGAAAATGAAGTAGAATCCACAGGGATAGATAAATAAAGAGCCTAACAAGTGTAAATTAAGGGGCTTAAATATGACTATTTAAGCACTTATCAATACTCACCATAACAAGGCCCAGGAGGTTAGTTCTTTTATTGACCCAAGTTTTTCTTCATCTTCATCTCCTTTTAATGGGCCATAAGAGAGGAACAATGGACTGGTTTTGGTAGATCTTGGTCTAAACAGTGGATTTCAAGTAAATGAAGCTGTATAGTTTATGGGCTGATGGGCTCGTTCAATAAGAAGGGCATGAAGATGGGCTAAGTTTGGGAACTGGTTTTATGAAAAGACTATATCATCAAGTCTTAAGCTTACATGGTAATGGACCACTAGACTTAGTTTGTGACGTTTAGGTCACTATCCCGGTTTCAGGTAGCAAAACAATGCCCTCTGATCCAACAAAGGTGCACACTGATCTTTCTAGTTAGGCCTCTATTAAGGCGCACTCTCTAGACATGAGACTAATTGGGTCTAGAGTGTCTATGACAGCTGTTGTTGAGTCCTTAGGAATAAAATATAAAACTTCAAGTTCTAAGAGAGCTTGTAATAAGAAAAATGAGGTCCTGGCCTTTGAGGAGGAAGAGAGGGTCATGGAAGCTTTGCAACCGCCCACTGATCTGTAACGACCCATCCCGAGTGGGACTTACTCGGAATGGCTCCATTACCTTTCAGTAGTGAGCATCTTGACTCAGTATGCAACCATACAAAGAATACAATTCAAACAAAATTATTTTAAATTATTTCAATTCTATACAACACATATCTTTACATACTTGAAACCATTTCAATACATTAAACAACTCTAAAAAAAAAAAAAACTTCCATAGTTACAAATAACTTGAAATCATTTTACAAAAGTAAACTATAATAAAAACTTAGTCTCCCAAAAGACTCAAGAGATGAGGATGCCATGGATGAGGACCTTACAATGGACTTCCCTCAACTTGATCTCAAAACTTTCGGGACTTTCCTGAAAGGTTAATAAAAGGGAGAGAGGTGAGCCAAAAAGCTCAGCGAGACTTAACATTACTAGAAGTAATTGTTTTTGAAAAAATGTTTCTTTAATTACAAACCTATCATATAAGTCACTTTTGTAAATATAAATATAATACAGCTTTTGTATATACCTCCAATTTACTTTTCTTATTTCTTATCACAAAAGAAACAATCATCACAACAACAAAAGTATTCTTAATTATTCATATTTTTCATAATCCATATTTCATCTACACACGACATAAAATCAACCATTCACGAGCAACAACTATCTTGATATTTTTCAATTCACAACACTCGACATTTTGTGCCCTTCACAGGGCCAATCATTTTACATGCCCTTCATGGAAAAATTACAACACATTCCCTTCATGGGCCAATTGATAGGAGCTTACATATTCATATTTAAGCCCTTTAATTTACATTTTTAAGCCCTAGTTTATGTTATTTTAGTTCATTTTACTTCATTTCTGTGTTTTACATGGTTTTTATAGGTCTATGGAGAAAATGAAGCATTTTGGAAGCTTTTGGAGTTTAAAAGGAAGAAAACCGAAAAAACCTGGAGTAGATACTGCCTAGTGCGATCAAGCGCATGGGACCTGTGATCGAGCGCACCAGCACTCTAGCACCCAAGCTCGGATTGAGCACTACCTGTGCTCTCACGCGAGAATAAGGCGATCGAGCGCACACACATCAGTAAAACGTCAAAATGGTAGTTCCTATTTTGGAAATAAGTTAGGGTTTCATTTTACTACTTCTAGGGTTTCCGAGATTATTAAAGCCTTATAAATAGGCCTGTAAAACACGGAGAAGTGACCTTCCTTTTAGTTTAGTTTTTGTTCGGGGAGATCGGAGAAGGAAACTGTGGAGGAGAATTGACGACTCTTCTATCGGGTTTCTTCTTTCTTTTATTTTTATTATGTGTAACTAAGCTCCTATAGGGCTCGATTGAACCCCTAGTTATGTTTGACCACATATTCATTCATTGATATCTTTGATATAGCCTTGTTAGAATATTTAACTTGATTAATACATGTTTGTATTTACATTCCTCATATGAATGTGCCTGATCAATATATGCATGTGGTATGGATAGGTTAGTCGAATCAATTTGGATGACCGAGTCCTGGGTTCGACATTAATAATAAGGGATATCCACACCGAATTCCCAGGTTAATCAACATAGAAAACCGAGAGCGGACCAAGCCTTAGGTCCCGTGTGGTTGCCGATCTCCACGGCCCTCATGCTCTCTTAAGGAACAACTCAGTATACACCCATGCTGAATCCCTTAAGAGAGAAAAGAGTTAGAGTATACGCCATGCCTAACTCGTTGCATAGGGAGATTAATAGCCTAAGGTATGGGCCAAGCCCTTAGGTTGGCAACCATTAGATATTCATGATAAGGCTAAAGCACTGAAACCTTAGTTAGTGGGAAAGCCTAATTAGTGGTGGATATCGTGGCCCTATGATCTCATTATTGTTATTTACTCACAATCAAATTACTATTTCTCTTTTTAACTTGAAGAAACTAATTCTAAAATGAAATTCACCAATCCCTGTGGAAATGATCTCGCACTTGCACACTATGCTACCATAGACCTTGTGCACTTGCAAGTAAAATTAGAATGGTTATTTGCATATTTATTTAAGTAAATAATCGTCCAACACCAATCACCACAACGCATTAATGAAATGCAATTCTATTCAATGCAATGCACAACCATGTCTCATATTAATTCATTTCGTAATCATTAACCCTCACTAAGCTAATCTCATCAAAACAAGGACATCTCCCAATGTACCAGTACATTTACAAAACAACATCTCTAAACAATAAAACTTTAGATCCCCTACACCATTTTCTAGGCGGGATGCTACACGTCTAAGTTACTTCGATACCTTTACACCCCTCATGGGAAGGGATCTATAAGCCTCACCCATCACTTCCCCCTCATTAACATACTGTCAAACAATATATATCATAAAAAATGCATTCATGATGAAATGATTTATAATCAAGCATCCATCTACCAATCACATCACCGATTCTTAAAAATTCATCGATCACTTTCATTACAACTATACACATCATAATTTTTTCAAACACAAACTACATCAAGTTATTTCCAAACTGAATTCTTATGTATTTACATCTCTTATCATATGTATATCATTCTTATAACTCTATTATTTATGATTCCACAATCAATCATATTCTTTTACTTTTACTATTTATTTCTATTATACAAATTATTACGCTTACTAAAAGTACGGTGAAACTCACCTTTACCGTGTCAAGTCTCAACCTTGGGTTTACTCCTAGCCCCTTGGTGTTTTCTTTCCACTTTATTGGAAATCACATTGACAAGATGCCCAGGTGGTGATCTTCCAAACACCCAAGTTTAGAATGACTTGTAGAAAGAAATACAGCAATCGAAAGCAAGAAAGAAAAGAAGACAAACGATTTGTTATCGAGGCTTGACAATAGCCTACGTCCACGTGAGTTCCTCTGAACTCTCTGCACTAAATCAATGATTCTTTACAATTACAGCAACCCTCTTCAAGAAGCTCAAGTTCTTGAAGAAACCAAGAAGAGAATAAAGAAGATGATAAGAACTATTACAATGCTCTCTATCTATACTACTCTCTCTTCTTTACAACCAGCCTCTCTACAATGAGTCCTTCTTGTGTTTTGTGTCTTTGCACTCTCACACAATTCTATCTTATATTGTGTCTTGTCACTCTTTACAATTGGTCTCAAAGTATGTCACAATAATATGTCTAGAATGAAGCTAGGTGACCCTTTATATAGTGCACCAACTTCTTGTCCAATCTTGAGAGTCAATCTTCACCCTTAGATCTTGATGACCACTTAACCATGGCCCTCCATCAATCCTAAGTGGTGTTGTGCATTTTAACCTTGCATTCACGCACCTAAGAGGAGGTTGAAACAAGCTATCCATGTGTGCATCAGTGTGCCTAGCGCCTAGGCACTGAACAGGGGGCAGTGAGGCGCTAGGCAAAGCCCCTTTGCACCACGTTCTGGATGGTGTGGCGCACACTGATGCTACCTTTCACACAGCAGTGCACAATCTTTTGCCTTATTGATTAGGGGTGTGCACACACACCCAATGTGATGCACACATATGTGTGCACTCCTTTAAGATATTGCATTTTAATCTTCCAACATTGGTTTAGACTTTAACCATCTTTGAACCATGTTTAGACCATGCTTAAACCTTAGACAAATACCAACACACTCACACTTACATATATATATATATATATATATATATATATATATATATATATATATATATATATATATATATATGTGTGTGTGTGTATGTGTGTGTGTGTGTGTGTGTGTGTGTGTTTAGTGTACTCACTCAAGAAACGTAAAATGAAATAACACCTAACATATCATAGAATTTATACAAGCATACAAATTCAGGGGTTAAGTCACAAACCTTTTTTTTTTCCATTTTATTTAAAACCGTTACAAAATTTGTTCTAGCATGGTTTAAAATAAAAGAAACCTTTTCAAGATCTTAACTTTCAAAACTTTATCATGAAATCAAGCTCATAATACTTTGGAAGTGTCTAGGATTGAAATACTTTATCAATATGATTTATTTTAGAAAAATAAGGTTGAAAACAGGTTCAGTGGCTCGAACAATCAATTGTCTAATTGGATAGTTGATTGTGATTTTCCTAAAAGGTTTCCATAGTCAACTATTCTCTAACCAAAAAGGCTACACAATCAACTATGAACATGACACAGTTGACTGTCTGGTCCGAAAATCAAATCTTTTTTTGCAAAAAAAATTATATTTCTCCAAAATCCTTCACCTATCTCTCATGAGATTTCAAATCCATTCAAAGCACAAGTTCTTGAGGGATTTTAATCAAAGATTTTACATTATCCATGAGAAGAATTTGAGCTCAAAACCCTCAAATCAACATATTTAGTACAAAAACCTAATTTTCTTGAAATAAACATTTTCCTCAAACTTCTTCACGTAAAACTTCAAATTCAACTTCCTAAAACTCAAATATGTAGTCTAATAAATATTCTTAACAATTAGACGTAAAGAACCACAAGAATTTACCTTGATTTTGTCAAGAACTCTCAATCCTTTCCTTCTCTTCTTCTCATTTTTTTTCTTTTGCTCCTCTCTTTCTCTCTCCTCTCTCTCAATTCCTACAGAAAGTTCCAGTAAAAGTTGGTCTTTCTCTCCCTCTCTCATCTTATATATAAGCAAAATCTCCATTAATTGTAAGACCGCCCCTCCACTTAATATGTCTTCCACAAACCACCCCACAAGACTTTAAAATTCCAAGAACTATGCTATAACATATTTTTGTCACTTAAATCTTAATTTATTTACTTGTTTCCAAGTTTCACAAATCCAATTATGAATTAATTACAACTCAAAACTGAACAGGTACACAATTTATGTGTCAAAACACAAACCTCAAAATTAAAATATTCCAATTAAGGTACTGGGCTCCACAATTCTCCCCCACTACAAAAAATTTCGTCCTCGAAATTTTCTTGACCATGTTCACAAAACATCAGGATTATCACCTTTGTAGCTCATCTCATTTTCTCAAGTATACTTCTCAAATTCTCCAATTTCTTTAAGATTTAACATTACAAAAATAAATTTCTATTCTCATCATCAACTTGAAATTTTTGTATATCGTTCCCAACCAACTAACTAATCACTAGAGTGATTTAACGTACTATTTTATTAAACTCCATCGATCTTACTAGAAACTCTTTTTACTTAAGAAGTGGTGCTTACCGTTCTATCAACTACTCATCCTTATATTTTTATCATATTCTTCTCCATTTGATTCATCCTATTAGTCCTTCAAACCAAATATTCTTAAACAAAAATATTTCTCAACATCGCTTCCTTTTTACATCTTTCTTTTGCTCTTGAAAAATTTCTAGCATCTCACATTTTCCTTTGAATCTTTTAATTTCTATCTTGACTTCATGCTTTAAGGACCTCAAATACGACATCACTAAATTCATGCATCTCTCCCAAGATATCTCTTCACCAACTCAATTACCAACTAGTCATTTTCTCTCATCAATAAGTAATTTCATCCCTAACATATACCATATTTAGTATCCGTCAACAATGTTACCAAAATTTTCATTCCTAACTTAGTCCTTCTCTCAAATTCTCAATTCCTTTACTTCACAATTCCAAATTCACGTGTGGAAAAGAAATAATTAACTACAAGTCAACTTTTCGATCATTTTCAAAAATATTTAGCATCCCTCAAACAAAATGATTCAATTAGTAACTTACTCTCTCTATTCAACGCATCTCTTAATTCAAATCCAGATTTCTCTCTAATTAATTCCATCAAACTCTAATTCCTCCATTTTCTTCACCAGGGTATATTAACCAATTAATTCGTATATAATTCTCCACTAGTAACAGTTAAGTACTTTACTCTCCACTATGACTCCAAATTCACTAGTCTCTCTTTAAAAACAATAAAACGCTATAACCCATTCCATAACATCGGTTGTATGAAGATAAACTATTTATTCCCAATTATAGTTAACAAACTCCATTCTACAACTCACTTCTCTAACCTCATCACTTAATTGTTTTCAAATGTAACTTAATTAACTTTTGTCCTTAACTTCTATTTGAATTTCCCAATTTCCAATCTTCTACTCATCCACACACGTAACATCCTAAATCATGTTTAGTCTTTTCTTTTAGAACTTGGAATTCTATCTCCATAATTATCAATAACTTACCACTCTTTAAGATTATACTCCATAGAAGTTCCAACTGAACATTAATCAGACACTAATCTACCTATTCTCATATCTGGTTTAACATGCTCCCAACTTCTTGTTATCCTTAATGAGTCACTCCATCTTCCTTTCATCCTAACGACGAAACCCAACACAAACACACAAAAAGTTTCCTCACATTTCTCAATTTCAAATATCTCCCTCTTTCTGTAACAACTGGGTGGTAGCACATATTTCCTTACTTCTTACTCAACTCTTATCGTTAGCTAACTGAACTATACGATCTTCATTTATTTATTTCACCTCTATCTTTCTAATAAACCTTTACACACTCAAAATTACTCTCATAACTTAACTGCACTTCCAACTCTTTTTCTTTTCTTGTTTCCCTTTTTGTTCCATTTAAGAAATCAAATCTTTTAGAAAACCATTTAATACCTCACCTCCTCACTTTTCCTTGCAAAATCTTCAATTTAGCCACACTCTATAGGTCGAAAATCCAACACTCTTCTCTAAAACTATAATTAATAGTCTTCAATTTTAATACTTAGCATCCATAACACAAAATCTATGCAATTCTTTGAAAAAAAATATCTCTCAATTCAATCATGATTGATATTTTCCTTCATAAACTTAGTAAAAGTTTATTCTCATCTCCTTAATGCTTCCTGATAACTCCTTGATTAGATTAAGATCTTCTTTTTACATGATATTAAGCTTCCTCACAAGATCACAATGTTTAGTAACCTCTAATCTCTTTAACTATCTCCCTTATTAAAGATTTCTCCCAACATTATCCCTTCCAAAGGTACTCTGAACTTCGTTGGCTCTTAAGTTATGACTTTCTTCTTGAATTTCTTCTGCTCTCTTCCATTTTCTATGTCTAACTACCTCTTGGCCTTGCATTCTATAACTATATTTCTTCTAAAATAATTACTCTAACACTTTTATACCTCACTATACTTTTAATCTCCTATTCCATATCTCAAAGGTACATCCAATTAAATAGCAATTTCCTTCACTAAGAATACATATCATACTTTCGCTAATCGCTATCATTTTTAATAATCTAACTACAACTAAAGTAAGTTATCCATTAATCTTTAGGTTTTTAAGCATTTTAAATACCTCAGTTCATCATCACACATCTCTCAATAGATCCAGTTTAGCATTTCTCAAATTTATATCTCCAAGTAAAGTATAATTTTTAAGCTTACCCAACTAGCATCAACCAAACAATTTTTATTATCAAATCTATACTCAAGGATTTTCTGGGTTTTTGAATAAATCCACCACCTCTTTGTATCAAACTTTGCCTAACATTAAGATCAAATCCAAATTCACTACACATTTCTTCTTTACAAATTCTCATATAACAATTTATACTTTCCAACATACTTCCTTCACTAACCTTCTTAAATCCAAGATACAATAAAAACTTCACTTAAAACATTTCTCTCGTTTTATTTCAGCTACTCCCTACTACACTTTATTTCTTACACTAACTGCTTGTCCAACAATTTCCCTTGTCCCTTTCTATACTTGTTAATCCATCTACACTCTTACAAATATTAATCACTCTTCTTGAATCCCACTCCACAATAAGATGCTTATAATTTCTACGAATCTATGTGACTCTCAAAATTTTCGACCCTCTCCACATTTCTAATAGTTAAACACCATCCAAACTTTCAAAATACCCAAATTTCGATATCCAACCAACTACCTTTCTTCCATAATCATCACTCAAGCATATACACATACGAATCCATTACTTAAGACTTTATCTATTTCAAGTTTACAATCTCTACAATAACCACTTCTTAATTCCAATTTTACATAGTATTAACACAATCATCATTCACAAGTAATTTAGCATATATAGTATGAAAAGAAAACATCAAATGAAATGTTCATACATAACTCAACATAGATCACTAACTCAGTACAACTCATTCCAGCTTAAAATCTTTAGGGAAAATCAATTTTTAACAATATCTCCAAATCTTTTATCTAGCAGTTTTTCAACAAATTGTCAATGCTCACGCAAAACAAAGTAGAGCATTCAAGTTAATAAAACCACTTAAAGAAAAAAGTTTTTTCATCTTTCACCTCTCAACATTTTTATCAAACAACTAACCATATAAAAATCTTTCCACAAACACACGCGAATGATATATCAATCAAAACACTTCATCACATCAAAGTATTATATTAAATATTCTCATTGAAGGAATAATCAATATGATTTAACAAAACACAACATCCAAACACAAGTCGACACGAATTTAGTCTTAAGACATCTTACCCGCACATAAATTATTACTGGTTGCAACTCCTAAATGGCATCATCTCTAACTCTACATATCCGACTTTCTATAACCATCTCATGCACTATGTATCATGTAACTAAAGTCTATAGAACCTTAAACCTAAAGCTTTGATACCAAAAATGTAACGACCCATCTTGAGTGGGCCTTACTCGGAATGACTCCATTATCTTTTAACACTGAGCACCTTGAGTCAAGATGCAACCATACAAAGCATACAATTCAAACAACATTCTTTTCAGTTATTTCAATTCTATACAACATATATCTTTACATATTTGAAACCTTTTCAATACATTAAACAACTCTTAAATTCAAAAAACTTCCTTAATTATAAATAACTTGAAGTATTTTTACAAAAGTAAACTATAATAAAAATTTAAGCTCCCAAAAGACCTAAGAGATGATGATGCCATGGAGAAGGACCTTACAAGGGACTTCCTTCAATCCCTTTCGAACAATGAGTTCTACGTATAGCACATGGCCCGTTCTTTTGGTCCCATACAACTCACCACCATGGCTTTACATGAAACAAACATCGTTCATCCTTTCAATGGTGATTCCTAGTGAAAAAAGCCCTAGTAATGATATTGATATCTTTTTACAGCCACTAATGGAAGAGTTGAAATACTTATGGGATGGTTTTGATGTTTCCACTATTCAAAACTTTAAGCTACACGCTTCTCTTCTTTGGACCATTAATGATTTATTTGCATATACAAACTTATCTGGTTGGAGCACCAAAGGGCATGTTGCTTGTCCATGTTGTTGGGACTCTATGTATTCTTTATGGTTAAAGCACGGAGGAAATTTTTGCTATACGGGACATCGTCGATGGTTAGAAGAAAACCATGAGTTTCATTTTCAAAAGGATCAGTTTGATGGCACCATAGAGTTGGGATCTACCCATGTTCCACCATTTGGACACGGTGTTTTAAGTCAACTAGAGAGTGGAAACTACATCTATGGTAAAACCTTGAAGCCTTTTAAGAAGAGAGAAAGAGAGGATGTTGATACCTCTACGGGACAAGTACTACTGGATGAAGTTGATAATCTTTTTCAGGGTGTGAACGATTTCTTAGAAAATGTTGATAAGGAGGATCTTCCCATAGACGAGGAAATTGTACATACTTTGTGGAAAAAAAGAAGCATTTTTTTTAGTTACATTATTAGAAAAAACAATCTCATTCATTATAATCTAGATGTGATGCATATAGAAAAGAATGTATATGATAATTTGAACGGAACAATATTGAATATAGATGGCAAGACTAAAGATAATAAAAAGGCACGCCGTGATCTCAAGGAGATTGGTATTAGAAAATACTTCCATTTAGTTGTTCTTCCTAATGAAAAAGACCGCTCTCCTCCAGTATGCTACACTATGTCTACAAAAGATAAGGACAATTTCTTGACAGTTTTAGCAAATCTCAAAGTTCTTGATGGGTATGCATCAAACATCTCGAGATATCAACCTAAAGGATCGTAAGCTGTTGAACTTAAAGAGTCATGACAGTCATATATTGATGCAAGAAATCCTTCCTATTGCCTTGAGAGCATCTTCGCCTAGACCTGTTATAGTAGTTGTTTCTGAGTTACCATCATTTTTCAAAGCTTTATGCTCTAAAGCCCTTGATCCCCAAGAGCTTGATATATTGGAGTCGTGTGTTGCATTGACACTTTGCCATTTGGAGAAAATATTCCCCCTGGGTTTCTTTACCATTATGGTTTATCTTATCATTCACTTAGCCTCGGAGGCTAGACTTAGTGGTCTTGTACACTATAACTGGATGTATCCTGTTGAGAGGTTAGATGTTCAAATCTCATTTGTGAATACTTAATTTGTATTTAATGGCTAGTAAATTTATCTTTTAATTTTTTTGGCTTTGTAAGGTATTTAGTGCGCTCAAAATCTTATATACGTAATAGAAGTCGACCCGAGGGGTCAATTGCTGAAGGGTACAATAGAGAAGAGTGTCTAACATATTACTCATAATACTTCAAAGGTATAGAGACAAAATTCAACCGCCCCCAAAAGGAGCAACGATAATGTAAATTATTCGGATGAGTATACATTTTCCTCTGGTGGACTGATTATGGGAAAGATTGTAAGTGTTGAGCTCGATAATATGTCATTGGCTCAAGCACATCGTTATGTGTTGCTCCATAATGATAAACTTTCTCACTTTCGTAGTTTAGTATCAATAAAGGAACTTAGTCATGTGATTAAATTTAGTAGTTATGTTTTGTTATCCCTGTGAGGGCTAACAGTTTGATAAAATCAATTTTTTGTAGCAAATTTTTAGCTGCTCAAAGACTAACCAACTGTTCCAATCGACTAATGCAAAGTCTCGAACATAAGTGGTTGGTTGAGACATTTCTCTCATGGCTTATGAGACAAGTTAGGCATAATATCAATTGTCTTTGAATGTTAGAAGTGTGTTCAATAAAACATTGACTAATGCACCATCCCCTGCACAAGGGCTGCTGCACCAGCACCATCCCAACAAATCTTATGTGGATTAGAGAAGCATGTGATTGTCAGTTTGATAAACTATTGATATGATATTTTGTTAATTAAATCAGTACTATGAATTATGTTCAAATTTTTGTTGCAATTGAAATGTTTTCTGAATCCTCAACTTCTTTGCTAGTTTAATAGTTAAAGAGTCGTTTAGCATTTTTCAAAATGGCTATTCTTTTTCATGTTTACGTGAGTAGCTACTATTTTTATTTACTGCATTTGCACATTTATGGGGTCGGTATATTTGAAGCATTGTTAAATGGTATATTTTAGTTAAAATGGAAGATTATGGTGGTTGTGTCTTTTTTTCCATTTTGGTTTAAGCTAATTTGCTTACAGATGCTCTTTTTAAATGGAAATTTTAATGGTTTGGCCACATTGTTTCTACAACTTATACATCTTATTTGTGTTGCGTTATAAGTGATATTGATATAATCCTTGATGATGGTGTCACATGCTATAGTACGATATAATTCTTAAGAAACTCTTCTCACATTTTTATTAATATTAATCTTTTACAGGTTTCCATGTATAAAAATTTATTTGGTTTGGTCAATCATTAATCAAACTTTATTTCTTTCATGTTATTGTAGTTCTTCGTCGAGGGAAATAGGAAGTGTGTAAGTACCTTTTCTCACTGTTCTTATGAAATCCCGTCTCTGTTTTGGATTTCTTTACTTGATAACATTTTGTTTTGGTTTTGGTTTTGGTTTGTGTTACTTTGGGGATATGGAGTGATTTTACCTAATTGTGTACCTTTGTGATTGAACTTGACAGTTTATCTACTGTCTAGCGCACTAATATTAGCAAATATTCATGTTCATTGACCTAAAATATCTAGATTGGAGATGAGAAAAAGAATGGCAACAGTTTGGTTCTTACCATATATTATTAAGCTCTCTCTTTCTCTCTAACAATCCCCCTCTCCTAGTAGTTCAACTAGTCCTTTTTTTGTTTCACACTGATAAGTTGGACTTACTTTCTTGGTCTTTTGAATGTGTACTCTTCTTAGTTCTAACCATCCCCTGCACAGGGGTTACTGCACCAGCACCTGCACAGGGGCTGCTGCACCATCCCCTGTACAGGGCCTGCAGCGCCATCCCCTGCACAGGACCTGCTGCGCCAGCAACAAATGCCTCAAGTATAATTATCATATTACTGGAATTTACATAATCATAGTTATTAGCATAGATGGATACTTTAGATAACATGGATGAAAATTCCAGTGTCTTTATAGGATATGATCAGTGGGACATCATATAAACATGGTGGGGGATGGGGGAATTTGTTATTTTCATTGTCCAATTTTTTATTTTTTATGGTAATGGAGGTTTCATTGTCCTATGATTGAGATGATTGACAAAATATTATTGAGGATGATCGGTAAAAAAATGGAAGGATTACAAGTATGTTCTTAAAAGGGACCAAGTGAGGAACAAAACAAAGCAACAAGTTTTGAGCAATAAAGTTCCAAGAGGACTAGATGAAGACCAGTGGAAACAACTTGTGAACTACTGGTTTTCTGAGCAGAGTGAGGTTGTTTTTTTTTTCATAATTATGTTCATTTAAATTCTCATTTTGTTATTTTATTTTAATGATTTGTTAGTCAAATTGGTTTATGGTTGTTGTAGAAATATTCTATGATAGGGACAACAGCACATGAAAGACAACAATGTCCTCACACGACCTGATCAAAGAGTTTTGCTAGAAAAAGGGATGAATATGTGAGTTGATTTGCTTCATTCATCCAAATTTTCATTTAAGATGTAGTGTATTGAGTCATTGTTTGAACTCTTTTCATAAATGGTAGGAGATGAAACATGGAACTGACCCAGGCGCGTAGAGTTTTTTACTGAAACCCATAAACACAAGGATGGAACTTTTATTGATGAAGCATTAAGACAATTTGTGGTAAGTTCAACAAAACCGGTTCTCAAATACTTGAAGTTAGAGAATTTTAATTCTTATATCAATTATTCTTGGATCATTTTTATTGGTGTTAACAAATAGCAAAGCAAAAAAATATGGTTATCTTGTTTGGATTGGTCTATAATAGTTATCTTGTGCAAATTTTTTACTTAGATAGTGATATTGTCCATGAAGCTATGTGTAAGTTGTACATAGAAAGTTCTAACTTCAGCAATATCAATGAGATTTAACGGTTTATATATCTACCAGTGATTCTTATTAACTTAATATGGTTATCATTTGCGCTTCCCTTATGAGTAGTAGCAAGTTTGTTTATCATTTATACTTTTGAAGGAATGTTTATGATGAGTTTATGAGCAAGTTTTGAAGCCCAACACCACATAAAAAATAACAAAGGCTTAACATTCTCATATTACTCCATTTTGTTGGCAAACAATTCATAAGAGATACGTTGCCTTTGCTAGATAAAATATTACTCCATTTTATTTCCCGTTAAGCTTTATTTTTTTTTTATAAGAAACGATAGCCAAATAGATACTTGATGTGATGAGACTTGAAATTGAAAAAAAAAATAATGATTACATATAAAAGCTGGTTGTGGTTACTTTGTTTGGATTGTATTTTTGTTCTTCTTTTACAGAAGATTTTATGAAAAAAGAGGGGAAACTCTGTCCATTTTCTGTAAAATTTGATTGCTTAACTTTCGTTCTTTTTGTTTTATGTAACTTTTGCTTCATATAACTACTCAATCTTTGGGGGAGTTTGTTTATTATCTTTGTTATTTCTTAATTGTAGGTGACTGCTTAAGCTTGTGTGGCTGAACTTGTTGCTGGTTCAGGATATTTTGATGCTAGTAACAATTTACAAATACAAAATGAAGTCTTCACAGAGCTTATGGGTGAAGAGAGTTCTGGACATGTACGAGGTCAAGGGTTTGGAGTTAATCCCACCGATGTGTTTGGATTTTCAACTCAAATTAGGAATTATGTGGGATACAATTAAGCTTATGCTAAAGAGATACATAATTTGAAAGCAAAAATTGAAGAAATCAATAAAAAGCATTAGCATCAGATTCAGAAAATAACGATGAAGCATGATGATCAAATGACTAGTATGCAGTCCCAAATGGATGAGCTCAAGTCTTTACTACAACGGTTGGTTAGTGGAGGATGCCATATTTGATTTCAAGTGTAATGATACTTAAAAGATTTATTCATAATTTATTTAATTACTTGGTTGTGTATGAATTTACATGTTAACTATGAATGTTTTTTGTGTGAATCAAATGACTTTTGTATTGATATTTGAATTTATAAGGCTTTGATGATATATATATTGAAGAACAAGAGTTAATTATACATATAGTAGGTGTTGATATTAAACCCAAAATAGTGCAAAAGCATAAGCCAAGTGTATTCTGGCGCTTTAAAGTGCCATAAAAATTGCCAATATGTGGTATATTGTGGCGCTTTAAAGTGCCACAATATTCTCATATTGTGGTGCTTTAAAGCACCAATATACTGTGGCGTTACAAAGTGCCACAAAATTATGCACATTCTGGCGTTTACATTAAGTGCCAGCTCTGGTACTACGACACCGCACATATCGGCGCTTTATCTGGCACTTGTTTAAAATGTCAGAATCACATATTGTGGCACTTTAAAGTACCAAAATATGCTAAAAAAGCACCGGCGTTTGCGATTTATGTTCTGGTGATATTAAAGGGGGTTAGATGTTGTTTCACTTCTAGGGACTAGCAGTGGTTACCGCTAAAGGACAAAGGTAGTAGCTTAGGACTTTGTGGAGCTCGTAAGGAGGTGAGTTACACCTTACTTTTAGTAAATGTATAAATTATATGATAATAATAAAAGTTTAAGAACATGTTTGGTTGCGTGAAATCATATATAATAGAATTATAAGAAATGTGAGCATATAAGATATTTGTATGGAAATGATAAGGATAATGTCTTGAGAATTATATATATATATATATATTAAGATACGAGTTTAGAAATGATTCGATGTAGTTGTGTTGAGGAGTTGTGATGTGTATGATTGTAATGGAAGTGATTGGTTGGGTTAGTATGAAAATGTGATGTGGTTGATTGATGAATGCTTTTTTGCATATTCATTTCTTGGTGAATGCATATATATATATATATATATATATATATATATATATATATATATATATATATATATGGTTAGCATATTATAAGAGGGGGAGTGGTGAGATTGCGGTAAGTCCCTTCCCACAATTGGGAACCGAATGTGGTTGGATGTTTAAGACCCCACCCAATGAGAGGGTGAAGGGGATCCAAAGCTTTCTAATGAGAATTATTGTTGATGAAAATGTATCGGTACATAAGGAGACGTCCCCGTTGTTATATAATTAGCCCAATGAGGGGCATGATGATGATATGAATATATACATGATTATGCATCTCATGATGGATGTTGTGAAGGAATTGACCTATGAGGGGTAACTGCCGTGATTTGCCATTGTGAGGCTTATGATGTGTTGGGCCCTGTGAAGGGCATGAATATTAAATGTGATGGTAGAAAAGTATTGAGATGGAGTTTTTTCTCATATTCTATAGGATTTATGATGTATACAGTGTGGTGAGGACGGTATGTTTGAGATTTATTATGAGGATATTGATGAATTTCTTGTACTATTAGCATTTTTCTTCTTGTTATGAAACTCATAAAATTAATTAGAGGAATCTCAAGAATTTCTTTATACGTACTTAGAAACTAAATAATTCATATTTTATAATTATAATTATAATGATAGAGTCCTTCCATATGATTACTTCTAGTAAAGTGTTTCTCACTAAGTTTTTTAGCTCACTCTTTTATCTTTACTAACATTTCAGGTAGCATTGGAAGTCTTGGATCAAAGTTAAAAGGGGTTCACTCGACTACAACATTCTCGTCCTTTGAGTTTTTGTTAGAAGTCTAAACTTTTGGTTATGGTTTAGTCATCATAAAAGAAAATGCATAAGTTAGTTGTAGTGGGGGAGTTTTCTTCTTATTTGTGTCTTTTGTAAGGTTTAAAACTTTGATTACCTTGTATTATACGATTTGTTTGGGTTTGTAACTGAATGTGCAATTTAACAAAGTATTGAATAAATTTTTTGTTATGAATTTTAAGTTGTATGTTTGCATATTAAATTAAGGTGCTTAGTGCTAAAAGGTAAATGAGTCATTCCAAGTAAGGCCTACTCGGGATGGGTCATTACATTTTTGGTATTAGAGATTTAGGTTTAAGGTTCTATAGACTTAGTGGCATGGTGCATGGGATGGCTATAGAAAGTCGGTTCTGTAGAATTAGAGAGGATACAATTTAGGAGTTTTGACAAATGATGGTTAACTGGGGGTAATATACCTTAAGACTGGAGTCGAGTAGATTTGTGTGTGGTTATTTTGTGAATTTGGTGTTATTCGGATTGAATTGTTGTGTTTTATGGAATCTTGTTAATCATGCCTTTGATGAGAGTATTTGATGAAATACCATGATGTAATTAAAAGTTTTGATTGATATGTCTTTCGTGCAATTGTGGAAAGTTTGTTATGTGGTTAGATATTTGATGAAAACATTAAAATATGAAAAAGATCCTTTAAAGAATTTTAATTAATTGAAAATCATACTTTGATTTTGCAACCATTGGAAATTTATTAACGAGTTGTTAGTTAAAAGATTTGGAGTTATTGTTAAGATTGTATCCCGCAAAGTATAAGTTAAATTAAGATATGCTTAAACTTTTTTTTGATAATTTCCTTTTCATGTTGTTTGTGCCAAGTTAATTGTGAATAATGATTGTTTAGATATTGTGCAATGTTTGTCTATGATATAGTTATTGTAATTTGTGGACTAGAAGTAAAGGAAGTCTTGAGTAGTGAATTTGTATATGTGTGTATATTGGATGGTTTAGTAAGGGGAGATGGTAGTTCACTGGGTGTTAAACTGAGATATTTTGAAAGTTTGGATTGTGAGGTCTTTTAGAATTTTTGGGGAAGTTCAAAAGTTGGGGAGTTGTATCAATTTGTAGAAATTGTGAACATCACATTTTAAAGTGGGAATTGAGAAGAACAGTTAAAATACTAGTAGGGGTTTAGATGGAATTTTGAGTATATAAGAGGGGATAAAGAGAATTTTTTGATAGGCTGTTAATGTAAGGTATAAGATATATTAAGAATTAGTGACGAAAAAACAAAAGGAAATAATTGAGTAAAGAATGATGGTACTAAGTACATTACAAGTAAAGTTTTGTAGTATCTTGAGAGTTTAAGAGAGATAATAAGGAAAGTATAGTTTTCTTGAGCAAAGATTTTATGGACTCAATTAAGAGTATCTTATATGATGGATTCAAAGTGGAGAATATTAGTCAAGGACCAATTATAAGTTTCAACCGAAAATGTTTGGAAAGCATAATTTTTATGTGAGAATTTTTAAAGGAGAAAGGTGTAGAGAATTTTGATTTGATCTTATTGTTTAATGAAGTGTGATGCTAGGAGATGGTAGACTTATTCCAAACCTAAAAAGCCTTGAGTTTAGATTTGAGAATGAGCAATTAAATAGTTGATGCTAGTTGACTGAGCATAAGAGTTTTGCCTTATTGGGAGATATAAGTTTGAAGAATAATTTTGGTATCTAATAAGGGGTAAGTAATGATGAACTAAGGTAATTAAAGTACTTGAAAAGCTAAAGATTTATGATGACTTATCTTAGATGTAGTTGAGGTGCTAGAAAGATTGATGACTAGTGAAAGTGCGACTTTTATCCTTGCCAAAAGAAAGTGCATTATGGGAGATCAAGAGTTTATTGAAATATAAGAGTATTAGAACAATTATGGTGAAAGAGAAATAGGTATGGACTTCTAGGCTAAGAGATTGTCGTATGAGTAAATGATGAAAAATTTGAGATTGAGGCAATTAACTCTAACCTTCACCATGATTAATAGTAAGCACTTGACAACCATCAGTAATAGTGTAAAGGGAGAGATTGTAAGAAGAAAATTTAGTAAATTAAAAATCGATGAAGGGAGATATTGGATAGTAAAAGAGATAGTAGAAAGAATAGGGGTTATTAAATGTTTTGAAGCCATATTGAAGCATAATGTAAAGTGAAGGGAAGATGTTAAACAAATCAAGGAGTTATTAGGAAGCATTAAGATGTTAAAAATAGATGTGTACTAAGAAGATGAAGAAAATTTTAAATAAGGACCAAATTAAGATGTACTTTTAAGGAAGGGTAGAGAATTGTATGATGTGAATATGAAGTACCTTATTCAAGGACTACTAGTGATAGTAAGTTAAAGAGGATTGATAGATTTCAACGTACATCGTGTGGCTAGACATAAGATTCGGCAAGGAAAAGTGTGGAGATGAGATGTTAGATGGTCTTTTGGAAGTTTTGATTTCCTAAACGTGCCGAAGTAGGAAACGAGAAAAGAGAAGGAATTAAAAGTGTTACTAAGTCAAGAGAGTAATTCAAGCATATAAATTGTAATGTTATAGATAAGGTGAATGAAAAAAAAGGAAACAGAAATATAAGCAGTTAGAAAATATACAGAAATCTAACTTTCAGAAAGAAAGGTTAAGTACAAATCAAGGTGTTATGTGTATAGTTGAGAAGAAAGTTGATAATTTGGAGAACACTATTTGTTTGAGAAGCAATAGTGAAAAATTATAGATGCAAGGACTAATGATTATAAGAGTAAAGGATATAAGTGCTCTTGAAAATTTTTGGGATGGAAAATTATCTAAAGTGTATCCTTAAGATTTTTTTTAGTAAGAGAAATATTAATTAGACTTGAAGTGTAGAGTATATAACATGGGGAATGAGTAAAATATTTTATCTAAGAAGTTATGTAAGGAATTGAACTATTCTAAGAGATGGCCAACTTAGAGTATGATCAGCACCAGAAGGAAAAGTTTATGTGGGCAAAATCATTGGGAAGTTCAAGCAAAGGTAGAGACAAGTTAAATAAGTTATTATTGACGATAATTATGTGATGAAGTTGGGGAAGAGGTTGACAGAATAGAGTTATTTGATGTAAATGGAAATACCAGATTTGAGAAACGCTAAAGCAAAGCTATGAAATGGTCACGGTGTAATTATTATTGTTAAAGAAAACTAGTCAAATTGGAGTTGTAATGAAGAGTAAGGTGTTTAACTGTTACTATTGGAAAAATTACACATGATTTTATTTGTTATTATACCCTGGTGAAGAAAAATGGAGGAATTTGAGTTTGATGGAATTAATAAGAGAGGAATCTAGGTTTGAATTAAGAGATGCGTTGAGTAGATAGAATAAGTTACTAAATAAAGTTTTGTCCTTGAGAGATGCTATAAATTTTGTGAAGTAATTGAACTAAGAATTTAAGCTAGAACGAAACCGAAGTATGAAATTTTTGGTAGCAATTCTACGTATAGTATTTAGTTATGAAGAAATTCACTTATGAACAAGAGAAAATGATTAATTGGTAAGTGACCCTGTGAAGAGACATTTTGGGAGAAAGACATGATTTAAAATTCGTACCACGTTTAAGACCCTTGAAGTATGAAGTCGAGAGAAAGGAATGTGAAATGGTAAGGAGTTTAATTTTTGAAGCCCAAGAACTAAAGGAAGATGGAAGAAATGATTGATTTTAAGTAATACTTTTGGTTAAGAATATATGAATTGAGGGAGTAGTTGGTTGAAGATCAAATAGAGAACAAAGAATGAATTATAAGGATGAATAGTTAGTAGAAGGGCAAACACCTCTTATTAAGTAAAAAGAGTTTCTAGTAAATTAGAGTGGAGTTTATTTAAGTAGTGAGTTGGATAACTCTGGTAATTAATAGTGGGTTGACAACAATAGATAGCAATTCAAGATGATGGCGAATTAGAAGTTTAACTTTGTAAGGACAATTTATGATAAAAGTGGAAGATTCAAAAAGGATAATTGAAAATGTGAAACAGACTTTTGGAAAGCAATAACCCTGTTGTTTTGTGAACCTTGGTCAAGGAAATTTCAAGGACCGAATTTTTTGTTAGTTAGGGAGAATTCTAGAGCCAAGTACTTCAATTCGAATATTTTAAATCACAAGATTTCTTTTTGACGTGTTTTTAATATGCTTGTTCAATTTTAAGTTAGAATTTAATTCGTATTTAGACTTGTGGAACTTGGAGATAAGTAAACAAAATAAGAATAAAGTAGTAAAGACAAATGTCATTTGAGGATTTCAAAAATTTGAAGGAAAGTAAGAAAACCAAGTAAAATTTGGAATTTAAAGAGTTTTGTGGTAGAAAATAGGAAGAGAGGTGAGTTAAACGGTGAAAGTGTAAAAAGGGTAAAGTTTTAGTTATAAATAGGATGAAGGGGAGGGAGAGACCATCACTTGTGCTGGAACTATCCAGAATAGCTAAGAGAGAGGAGAGAAAAAGAGAAGAAGAGGAAAGAAATGATGAAAGAGAGGAAAAGAAAGAAAAAGTTTGGAGTTTTCTTAAAATTCAAGGTAAAAAGCTTGTTTTCATTTCTTTAATTGCCAAGCATGTTAATTAATTTACAAATTTGAGTTTTCAAGTTTGAATTTAAAGAATTTTCTTGAGAAAAAGTTTTTAAAAAAAGTTTTGTTTAAAAAAAAAAAAAGGTGTTGTGCAATGTTGGTTGATTTGGGTTCAATTTTTCTCTTAGGTAGTGTAAAATTTTTGAATTTAAAAACTTGTATACTAGAAGATTTGAAAATATATTTTGAAATTAAGAAGAAATTTGGGGAGAAACTTAAGTTTTTGGGAATAAAAAAGTTGATTTCAGAAGTCCTAGTCGACTAGATCGGGCGCCCAGTGGACTGGATAGAGTCTTGGGAAATTTTGGAAGAACTTAGTCGATTAGGTCATGTTACCAGTCCCAATCGACTAGATCAAGTGGCAGAGGCTTCTGGAACTTCTCTCAGTCGAATGAATTGGGAACACAATCGATTAGATCATGTTGATTTTTTAAATTTTAACTTTTTTCTTTACTTCGAGTGTTAAACCTTCCCAAAATGATTTTAATGTTTATATACATTTGAAGTATTATTGAAACACCATTAAAAGTGTTAGTATTCATGAAAATTAAAGTTTTTTGAGATTCAAAGTAAATGATTTAAAAAAAAAGGCTTAAAGCCTCGATTTCTTTTATTTTTCGTTTCATGCAAAGTGCGCTCTTGGTATTTAAAGTGTATCAATACATTGGGGTTCCTAGTAATTTGTTATTGTTGGTATTTGTCTAAGGCTTAAACATGGTTAAGGTTTAAACATGGTTGGAAGAGGTCAAGCATGAAGTCTTTGAAGCCTCAGCACACTAGGAGACTGTGCCTCAGCATGCAAGCAACAAAAAAGGTCCAGCAAATGAGTGTGCACACCAGGTCAGGTCACGACCCTTCTTAGTCCAGGCCGTGGCACCCAGAAGATGGAAAACTGGAGGAAGGCCAAGGCCGCGACGCCCCCTCCCCAAGGCGACGACGCCCAGAACCTTGCTGAAGAGGTGCTTTGCCTTGAGCCGCAGCGCCCCCTGTTTCAGGCTACACCTTCAAGGCACACTGAAGCACACATGATTCAACCTTTCAAGTGGTTTGTGAGGGATGTCTAAAATGCACAACTTAACTTAAGATTGATCAAAGGCCATGGTTGATTGGTCATCAACATCTAAGGGTGGAGAATGACATTCAAGATTGATCAAGAAGTTGGTGCACTATATAAAGGGTCACCTAGCTTCATTCTCATCAATTAAGTGAGAGATTACAAGAGACACATTGTGACATACAAGTGATCATTACACAAGAGAGAATTTTGTGAGAGTGCAAAGACACAAAACACAAGAGGGACTCATTGTAGAGAGGCTGGTTGTAAAGAAAGAGTAGCATAGATTTGATAGAGAGCTTTTGTAATAGTTCTTATCATCTTTTTTCTTCTCTTCTTTGTTTCTTAAATAACTTGAAATTCTTGGAGAGGGGTTGCTGTGATTGTAAAATAACCATTGATTTAGTGCAGAGAGTTCAGAGGAACTCACGGCGACGTAGGCACATTGCTGAACCTTAATAACAAATCGCTTGTCTTCTTTCTTTCTTTGATTTCTGTTTCTGTTTCCGATTCCTAATCTTTATAAGTCATTCTAGACTTTGGTGTTTGGTAGATCACCACCTGGGCATCTTGTTAAGGTGATTTCCAACAGTGGTATCAGAGCTTTGGTTAGAGGGTATTAGAGCAAGAATAAGAAGGTGACGAAGTCAAGACTCCAAGAATCAAAGATCAACTTCTTGGGTGATTCATTAACGGAGTAAAGATCAAGATCAGATCGTGTTCTTGAGGATGATTCAAGAACGGTATTAAGATCCATCTTCGATCGTGTTCTTGAGGTTTAGAAGAAAGCATTTGTGGGTACTGCATAAATCTGGGATCTTATCCGCAAAGATGGCTTCAAATTTCATTGTTGAGAAGTTTGATGGAAAGGGAGATTTTTCCCTATGGAAGCAGAAGATCAAAGCTGTTCTTATGCAACAGAAAGTGGACTTAGCGATTGGAGAAGATTATGCTTTTCCAGTAACTATCACGGAGGACTAGCGGGTTAAGATGAAGAAGATGGCATACAACACCATCTTCTTGCACATGCCAGATAGTGTCACAAGGGTGTGCAGAGACTCGAAAGATCCTGCTGTCATATGGAAGAAACTAGATGAGTTGTTTCTTACCAAAACTATCCCTAACAAGATTTATCTTCTTAAAAGAATCTTTGCTTTTAAAATGGATCCTAGTAAAGAGTTGTAAGATAATCTTGATGTCTTTAATAAATTAGTTCAAGATTTGGCTAGTTGTAGTATTAAATTAACAAATGAACAATTGGCTGTTATTTTGTTAAATTCTCTTCCTGATTGTTTTGATAATTTGATTAATGCTATTGAGTATGGAAGAGATACTTTAACCAAGGAGATTGTGATCAATGTCATAAGGGCTCATGATTTCAAAGCCAAGATAAGGGAAGCATCAAATCGAGAAAGTCTATTCATTAGAGGAAGGCCAGCAACTCAGAATGGCAATAGCATTCATAGCAACTACCGAGAGAAATCAAGAGGTAGAGGGCAGAGCCATGGGAGATCTTATTCTAAATCAAGATTTGGAGGAAATAGATGCTTCTACTGCAACAAGGAGGGCCAATTCAAGAAAGATTGCAAGAAGAAGATGTGGGATGAGAGAAAAAGCCGTACCAATAATGGAGAGGCTTTGGTTGCCAAAGGAGAACAATAAGATGATGTTCTTATTGTGTGCTCAAATGTGAGCAGGAGGCAAGGCAGCGAGAAATGGATTATGGATTTTGGGTGAACTTATCACATATGCCCTCATAAGGAATGATTCAAGAATTTCAAGGAGATCAATGATGGAGGGGTCTTCTTGGGGAATGACAATTCTTGCCAAGTGAGGGGAATAGGAGACATCCAGTTGAGGATATTTGATGGAGTCACAAGGCTGCTGCGAAATGTGAGGTATCTTCTAGATTTGAAGAGCAATTTGATCTCATTAGGGCAGCTGGATTTCATGGGCTACACATGTAAAGTAGAGGGAGGAAAGATCAAGGTGGCCAAGGGATCTTTGGTAATGATCAAAGCAACAATAAAGGATGGAGTCTATGAGATGATTGGAGAGACAAAAATCAATGATCAAGCAGCAAGTTTGATGGCTGAGATGGATAGGGCAGCCCTTTAGCACACTCACTTGGGACACATGAGCGAAAAGGGCCTGCAAGTTCTTAGTAAGGATGGTCTACTTGGTGGTGACAAAGTAAAAAAACTTGATTTATGTGAAAGTTACATTCTTGGGAAGCAACATCGGGTCAGCTTCAACACCAGAGTGCACAAGTCCAAGGGCATTCTTGACTACATTCATTCAGACCTTTGGGGACCAGCAAGAACACCAACACAGGGAGGTAACTTTTACTTTCTGTCTTTAATAGATGATTATTCAAGAAAAGTTTGGGTTTATTTGCTTAAGAATAAATCAGATGCCTTGAATAAATTTGTTCTGTGGAAAAAGTTGCTGGAGACTCAAACGAGTAGGGTAGTTAAGGCTTTACAAACCGATAATGGCTTAGAATTTTGTAATAAAGATTTTGATAAATTCTGTGAATTAAATGGCATTCTAAGACATAGAACGGTTGTAAAAACACCTCAGCAAAATGGAGTTGCTGAAAGGATGAATAGAACCCTTATGGAAAACGTTAGGTGCATGTTAATAGGATCCGGTTTATCAAAATATTTTTGGGGGGAAGCTGTGTCTACTGCTGTATACTTGGTAAATAGATCACCCTCTAGAGCTTTAGAGCTCAAGACTCCTATGGAGATGTGGAGTGGAAAACCCCTTGAGTTAAGCAACTTTAGGACTTTTGGGTGTGCTGCATACACACATCAAAAGGATGATAAACTTAACCCAAGGTCTAGAAAATGTGTATTTCTAGGGAATGGTGATGGGATTAAGGGATATAGGTTGTGGTCCTTAGAACCAAAAAGAATGAAACTCATAATAAGTAGGGATGTTATTTTTAATGAATTGTTATTTCCTTACTTGGAGAAAACTAACCTTGCAGGGGCTAGTGAGCAAACCAGTCTGGAATTTGTGGAGCATCGCATCAAGGAGAATTCAGTTCAGGTAGAGCAGAGGAGGCAGGAGGGTTCGGACAGGTACAGCCCATTAATGAAGGCCATGCTTAGGACACTCAAGAGGAGGCTGAACTGTAAGAGGTTGATGCAGTAAGTCAGAATGACTACCAGCTCACAAGGGACTAAGAAAGGAGGGTGGCGAGACCACATTTGAGATATGGGTTTGCAGATGCTAATATAGCAGCTCCTTGGATAGAAGGAGAGATGAGTGAACCAAAAACTTACATGGAAGCCGTGGAGTGTAAGGATTCGTCAAAGTGGCAGCTAGCTATGGAGGAAGAAACGGATTCTTTGAGGAAGAACAACTCTTGGGAATTGATGCCCAAACCAGAAAAATAGAGAGTTATGGCTTGTAGATGGATCTATAAGATCAAAGAAGGGAATACTCTAGGAGATGAAGTCTGGTATAAAGCTAAGCTGGTGGTGAAGGGGTTCACACAAAAAGAAGGCATAGATTTCACCGAAATCTTCTCACCCGTTGTGAAGTACAAGACGATACGAATAGCATTGGCCATGGTGGTCCAATTTGATTGGGAAATTGAGCAAATGGATGTGAAGACAACATTCTTACATAGAGGGCTTCATGAGACCATCTACATGAGGCAACCCGAAGGCTATGAAGAAGGAAGGCAGGAAGAGTTGGTGTGCAAATTGAAGAAATCTCTCTGTGGCCTGAAGCAATCACCTCGGTAATGGAATAAGAGGTTTGATTCCTTTGTGATCAGCCCAAAAGAGTGTGATCATGCGCACAAGCGCTCGTGCGCACATATAGAAGGCTCGAGCGTACAAGCATGAGATCGAGCATACACGTGCAGTAAAACGGCAGCACTTGTTTTGGAAAGTAGGGTTAGGGTTCTATTTTCCTAGTTAGGGTTTCCAGATGTCTTAAAACTCTATAAATAGATTTGCAAAACACAGAAACAGTATCTTCTTTTTAGTTTGAAGCTTTGGAGACGAATTGACGACTCTTCTCCACAGTAATTTTCGGGTTTATTCTTTTCTCTTTAATTTACATTATGAAGATGTGTAACATTACCACCATGTGTAACTAACTTACTAATAGGGTTTGATTGAAGCCCTAATTATGCTTTTCCGTATATGAGTATTGTTGTCTTTGCAATAGATGTATTATGATGCTTTAATTGATTAATGCATGTTTTATTGAATTCCTCATATGTGTTTGCCTAATCAACATATGCATGTGGTATGGATTTAGTTAGATCAATTTGGATGATCGAGTCCTAGGTCTAATAATAGTAACAAAAGAAATCCACCCTGGATTCTTGGGTTAATCAACATAGGAAACCAGGAGTATATAACATGCCCTAAGTCTTGTGTGTTTGTCAATTTTCATAGAACTTATGCTCTCTTAAAGAACAACTTAGTATATACCATAATAAATCCTTTAAGAAAGAAGAGAGTTAGAGTATACACCATGCCTGACTCATAGCTTAGGGAAATCAATAGCCTAAGGAGTATACATCATGCCCTTAGGTTGACAACATTAGGTATTCATAGTATGGTTAGAGCCTTGGCCCATTACTTTTTGGGAAATTATGATTAGTGGTGGATATCAAAACCCTATGTTTCTATCATTATCAAATTCAAACTCAATATTTGTTTCTATCATTTTATATTGCGAAACTAATTCTAAAGCGAAATTCACCAATCCATGTGGAGATGATCTCACATTTGCACACTATGCTATTGTTGACCTTGTGCACTTGCAAGTAAAACTGTTTAAATATTTGCTTATTAATTTAGGTATATTTTTTCACAATAAGTTTTTTGGCATCGTTGGCGGGAATTGTGCTAAATTTCTATTTAGAATTATTTTTCGTTCATTTTTTTTCTATTTTATTTTGTTTCATCATAAACCTAATTTATTATTTTTTTTGTTCTATTTCAGGCACTGCAGCTGAGTGATTTGCGGCACTGCGATTGAGTGCACTGCCTTGTGAGTTCAAGTGCACTCGAGGCAATGACTACCCGAGCAGCAGTACTGAAACTGCTGCACTGAAGCGGATTTGCTAATTCATGCAAGGGCTTTGATCCAAGAATCCCACTTTCTTTCCCCTCTATACAGAGATTGAGTGGACCATTCGACAAAGGCTTAGAGACAATGTTGAGAAGGTAGAAGAAGAATTCGAGGGAGAAGCACCAATGGCGGAATAGCTAGAAAACCAACAACCACCTGAGCGAAGACCTATGAAGCAATCCTTCATCCCACGGAACCTCGAGCAGCCATCATGCATTGCTTATCAACTAGAGGCGAAAGGCAATTATTACATATCTTCAAATATAATCAATGCATTGACTCACTTTAGGGGTACACTTGTTGAAGATCCACACTTGCACCTTCGAGAATTCTTTGATCTCTGCAAGTTCCAGCATATCCAGGGCCTAGACAAGGAGGGAATCAAATTAATTCTTTTCCTTTTTTCATTAAAAGATAATGCTAAACTATGGTACAATTCATTGCCTACAATGTCTATCCATACTTGGGAAGAGTTGGCCAGTAAGTTCCTAATGAAGTTTTTCCCAGCTCAAAAGATAAGACAAATGATGAAGGAGATTTAATCTTTCCAACAGAAGGATGGAGACCTGTTCTTTGAGGCATGGAGACATTTCAAAGAGCTGCTACTCAAATGCCCACATCACAATCTACCTCAGGATGAACTGCTACAAGCTTTCTATGATAGTTTTAGCGATACTAATAACACTATTGTGGATTCAGGTTATGGAGGTGTGCTGATGGAGAAGAGCAGTAAAGAAACCATGGAGTTGTTTGAGACATTAAGTGAGCACACCCAGCGATTCTCCTCTAGAGGTAGACAAAGAGTTAAAAGCAAAGGTATGTATGAGGTGACTCTAAATGATGGATCCTCTAATCAGATAGCTGCTGTGGAGAGGAAACTAGATCTGCTTGTTAAAGCCATGACTACTCAGAACGCCTCACCTAGTCCATGAGCTACACCACTCCAGGTATGTGCTATATGTTCTCATTTTGATCGTAATACTGAGATATGTCCTTTATATTCGTCTGCAGATCCAGAGCAAGCGAATTATGTGGGACTAAACAACTATCTGCCAAAGAACAATCCATATGCAAACATTTATAATCCTGGATGGCGAAACCACCCCAACTTCTCTTGGTGCAACAATCAGAATGCCCTGAACCTTCAAGGGCAACAAAAGAACTCCCAACTAGCAGCCCATTCAGTTCCCGAATCAAAGAAAAGTGACCTAGAGAGTCTTGTGAGGTAATTAGCCACTCAGCAATAACAGTTGATGAATTCACAAGATCAGTTCATGGCAGATGAGAGGAAATTTCGGATTCAGCTAAGACAAACCACTGCAAAATATGAACAAGCCATTCAAATACTAGAGGTATAAATGGGGTATGTTGATGTTTGTCTAAGGTTTAAACAAGGAAAGATCAGCATCAAGTGCACACTAGTGTGCATCGTGGCCCAGCTCATTCCAAGTTACGACGCCCAGCAAAGAAGGAGTCCTGGAGGATGTGTGCACCGCGGCTCAGCCTCCCCCACATTGCGGCACCCAGAAAGGATGAAGAAGGTGCATTGGTCCGCGCCGCGGCCTAACCTGATCCAAGACTCAGCATGAGGTGCACCCGATGCTTTTGTTTAAGCATGTTAAATGATGCGTGAGGCATGATCAAAATGCACAGGATCACTTAGAATTGATTGAGGGCTATGGTTGATTGGTCCTCAAGATCTAAGGGTGGAGATTGACTCTCAAGAGTGGTCAAGAAGTTGGTGCACTATATAAAGGGTCACCTAGCTTCAAAGAGACATAACTTGTTATTGAAAGTGAGATCAATTGTAAGAGTTCAAAGACACAAAATAAGAGAGACTCGTTGTAAAGTCTGGTTGTTTAGAAAGAGAGAGTAGAATAGAAAAGGGATTCAAGGGCTTGTAAGGGGAATTTTCTTATCACTTTCTTTTACTTTTTCTTCTTTTGTTCTTCAAGAACCTATGAGTTCTTAGAGAGGTGTTGTTGATTGTAAAGAACTCCATTGATAAGATAGTGCAAAGAGCTCAGAGGAGCTCACGGGGATGTAGGCATATTGCCGAACCTTGTCAACAAATTGCTTGTGTTCTTTTCTTTCTTACTTTGATTGGTTGCTATCTATTTTCTTTATACAAGTCACTCTAGACTTAAGTGTTTGGTAGATCACCTCCTGGGCATCATCCAAGGTGGTTTCCCAGCAGGGCAATTGGCTAAGGAATTGAGTGATAGAAAGCAAGATGAGCTTCCAGCTCAAACACTACCTAATCCAAGGGGGCACCAGCAACTGAAGGCTGTTACAACTCTCATAAATGGTAAGGTCATAGGAACCGATGAGTTTGCACAAGCATCTCTAGAGAACCCATCTGCATTAAAGGTAAGTGAAATGGAAAGGTGAATGCACCACCCTTCCCATAAAGGTTGGTAAAACAAAACAAAGAAAATAAACTGCTTGATATTTTTGAAACTTTACGGAAAGTGAAATAAACATTCCTTTATTAGATGCAATTCAACAAATACCTGCTTATGCTAAATTTTTGAAAGATTGTTGCACTAATAAGAGGAAGTTTCAAGAATATGAGATAATACCTTTAACTGAAGAGGTAAGTGCGGTATTGTTAAGAAAGCTACAACCAAAGCTACAGATCCAGATAGTTTTACTATTCCCTGCAGGATAGGGGACCAGCTGTTTGAGCGTACATTACTGGATTTAGGAGCGGGTGTAAATTTGTTTTCATTCACAGCATTTGAAACACTAGGCTTAGGGGAGCTTCAACTGACTTCCATCACTTTGCAATTGGAAGACATAAGCATAAAAAAACTTAGAGGTATTCTTGAAGATGTCTTGGTAAAGGTAGGTGAGTTTATTTTACCTAATGATTTTATTGTGTTAGATATGGAAGAATGCCCTATGTCATTACCTCTGCCCATCATCTTAGGAAGACCCTTTATGAGAACTGCTGATACAAAGATTTGTGTGAAAAAGGGTATAGTAAGTATGAAGGTAAATGGTGAGAAGATAAAGTTCAAAATATTTGATGCATTAAAATTACCTCAAGATGATATGTAATGCTTTAATGTATGTATGATGCAAAGTTTTGTTGAGCAAGCTTTTCAGGTCCATCACATTGATCCATTGAAGACTACCTTTACCCGTGGCTTCACAAAATTGGATATTGAGCAAAAACCTGAAGATGTTACTGATGACATCATTAAAGCTGTGCACCTCCTTGAGGCCTTTCCAAAACATTCAAGTAAGTATACCCCTCCATTTGAACCTCTTATACCTACTAATACTACTCTTCTCCCTTCTATTATCCAAGCACCAAACTTGGAATTGAAGCAGTTGCTAGAGCATTTAACCTATGCCTATTTGGGAGAAAATATAACATTACCTGTGATTTTTGCTGCCAATTTAAGTGTTGGGGAAGAAGAGAAATTGTTAAGAGTTCTTAGAGAGCACAGATCTGCTATCGGATGGACCATTGCTGACATCAAGGGGATAAGTCCAGCCAAGTGCATGCACCATATCTACCCTAAAGATGAAGCAAAACCCACCCGGGATACTCAGTGAAGACTCAACCCACACATGAAAGAGGTAGTTAAGACACATGTATTAAAACTGTTGGACGTTGGCATTATCTACCCCATTTCAGGCAGTAAATGGGTAAGTCCAGTCCAAGTTGTTCCGAAAAAGAGTGGGATCATAGTGGTGAAGAATGAAGATGAGGAGTTAATACCTACTAGAATTGCCACTGGTTAAAGAGTATGCATTGATTACAGAAGGCTAAACAAAGTAACCAGAAAAGATCATTTCCTACTGCCCTTCATTGATCAGATGTTAGAGAGATTAGCTGGCCATAACTATTATTGCTTTTGGATGGGTATAGTGGTTATAACCAGATTGCCATAGCACCTAGGGACCAAGAAAAGACTACCTTCACATGCCCTTTCGGTACATTTGCTTACAGAAGGATGCCATTCGGTTTATGCAATGCACCAGCCACCTTTCAAAGATGTATGATGAGCATTTTTTCTGACATGGTGGAGAAATTCATTGAGGTATTTATGGATGATTTTAGTGTTTTTGGGTCTAATTTTGATTAATGCCTCAATCATCTGGAGAGTGACCTAAAGAGATGTGAAGAAAGCAACTTAGTGCTAAATTGGGAAAAATGTCACTTTATAGTTCAACAAGGCATTGTGTTGGGTCATTCCATTTCCAACAAAGGTATTGAGGTAAACAAGGCTAAGATCGACATCATTTCAAAGTTGCCTCCTTCTCTAACAATCAAGAGTGTCAGAAGTTTTCTTGGATATGCTGGATTCTTCCGATAATTCATCAAGGATTTTTCCAAGACCTCTTTGTGCATTGTTAGCTAAAGATACCAAGTTTGATTGGACCAATGACTGCATAAAAGCTTTTAACACATTGAAGAACGTGCTCACCTCCGCACCAATAATGATGGCACCTGATTGAGGTCTTCTATTCGAGCTGATGTGTGATGCCAGTGACTTCGCCTTGGGAGCTGTCTTAGTGCAGAGAGTCAATAAGGTACTCATGCTATTTATTATTCTTCTAGAACTTTAAATGATGCTCAGCTAAACTATTCGACAACTGAAAAAGAATAATTAGCTGTTATTTTTGCTTTAGAGAAGTTTAGATCATACTTGATTGGCTCTAAGGTTATTGTATTTACTGATCATGCTGCTTTGAGATATCTGTTTTCTAAAAAGATGCGAAGCCTAGGTTAATCAAATGGGTACTCTTATCGCAAGAGTTTGACTTGGAGATTAAAGATAAGAAGGGCAGTGAGAATGTGGTTGCAGATCATTTATCTAGGCTACCTTATGAGGACGACAAAAATGAGCTACCTTTGAATGAGAACTTCCCCGATGAATAATTGTTTGCACTAGAGGTAACACTTCCATGGTATGCTGATATTGTCAATTATATAACTGCTAAGGTTTTTCCTCCAGGTATGACCAGTCAAGAAAAAAAGCAGTTGATATTTATGTCTAGACACTACCATTGGGATGACCCCTACCTATTCAAATTTTGTCCTGATCAAATCATCAAAAGGTGTGTCTCAGGGGAGGAGCATTTAAGCTTATTACAACATTGCCATCAGTTTGCTTGTGGAGGACATTTTGGGGCCAAGAGAACAACTCTTAAGGTATTACAATCCGGTTTTATTGGCCTAATTTATTTAAAGATACCTTCTCATTTTGCAGCTCATGTGATAGATGCCAACGGACAGGTAACATCTCATCCTGAAATCAGATGCCCTTACAAAATATTCATATAGTAGAATTTTTTTATGTAAGGGGTATTGATTTCATGGGTCCATTTCCTAACTCCTATAGTTATTTATATATTCTTGTGGGTATGGATTATGTGTCCAAATGGGTCGAGGCTGTCCCCTCAAAGATTAATGATCACAAAGTAGTTGTGAAGTTTCTACAGGATAACATCTTTACCCGGTTTGGGACTCCAAGAGTAATCATCAGTGATGGTGGCAACCACTTTCATCATCACTCTTTTACCACACTAATCAGAAAATATGGGATCATCCATAAAGTTGGCACTCCATATCATCCTCAAACCAGTGGCCAAGTGGAGTTAAGTAACCGAGAGATCAAAGGCATCCTAGAAAGAACAGTGAATCCTAGTAGGAAGGATTGGTCTTTGCGCTAGAATGATGCTCCACTAGTAGGAAGGATTGGTCTTTGCGCTAGAATGATGCTCCACTAGTAGGAAGGATTGGTCTTTGAGCTAGAATGATGCTCTATGGGCATATAGGACAGCTTATGATAAGTGCTTAAATAGTCGTATTTAAGCCCCTTATTTTATGCTTGTTAGGCTCTTTATTTATCTATTTTAGTAGATTCTACTTCATTTTCGTGTTTTATGTGTTTTTCACAGGACTTGGACTAAAAGATGACATTTTGGAGCTGTTAGGAGTAAAAGTCAAGTTCTGCCATCCAGCAAGGTGCGCTCGAGCACACCTCCCTTGTGATCGAATGCACAGATACACGAGCGCACTAGAAAGAAGGCTCGAGCGCATCCCGAGTACAATCGAGCGCAAAACACTCTAGAGGCGGCAGAGCCAGATAAGGAAAGAAGTCTCTGAACCTTAATTAGGAAATTAGGGTTTCGGGACACCCTGAGAGCCCTATATATAGCCTTGTAAAACACATAAACCATACCTTTGGTTTTAGAGACTTAAAGTAACTAGCTTAGGAGAGGAATTGACGATCGTCTCCTGAGTCTTCTTTGGTTTTATTTTTCTGTTTTTATTTCATTATGTTTAGAATGTTTAGTTTAACTAGCATGTGTAACTAAACTCTTATAGAGCTCGATTGAAGCCATAGTTATGCTTTTTCACATGTTCATTCATTGATTACCTTTGCTATAGCCTTGTTAGAATGTTTAACTTGATTAATACCTATTTGTATTTAAATTCCTCATATGTGTGTGTCTGATCAACGTATGCATGTGGTATAGATTAGTTAGTCAAATCAATTTGGATGACCGAGTCCTGGGTTTGACATTAGTAACAAGAGATATCCACACCGGATTCTCCGGTTAATCAACATGGGAAACTGGGAGCGGACCAAGCCCTAGGTCCCATGTGGTTGCCGATCTCCACAACCCTTATGCCCTCTTAAGGAACAACTCAGTATACACCCATGCTGAATCTCTTAAGAGAGAAAAGAGTTAGAGTATACACCATGCCTAACTTGTTGCATAGGGAGATCAATAGCCTAAGGTGTAGACCAAGCCCTTAGTTGGCAACCATTAGATATTCATGATAAGGCTAGAGCAGTGGCACCTTACTTAGTGGGAAAGTATAATTAGTGGTGGATATCGTAGTCCTATGTTCTCATAATTATTAACTCACTCTCAATAATTATTTCTCTTTTTACTTTAAGAAACTAATTCTAAATCAGAATTAACCAATCCCTGTTGAAATGATCTCGCACTTGCACACTATGCTACCATTGACCTTGTGCACTTGCAAGTAAAACTAGTACAATTATTTGCATATTTATTTAGGTAGATAATCATCACAACAGCTTACAAGACACCAATTGGCATATCTTCATACCACTTAGTCTTTGGGAAAGCATGCCATCTGCCAGTGGAGTTAGAGCATCGAGCATATTGGGCCATAAAGTAGTTCAATTTTGACATGAGACAAGCGAGTGAGAGGAGGAAGCTGCACTTAAATGAGCTGAAAGAATTAAGGTATGATGCATATGAGAATGCTAAGCTCTACAAAGAAAGGACAAAAGCCTATCATGATAAACAACTGGTTAGGAAAGAGTTTCATGTGGGACAAAAGGTGTTGTTCTACAACTCAAGATTAAGACTGCTCCCAGGCAAACTAAAGTCTCGATGGTCTGGTCCTTATGTGGTCACCAAGGTCTTTCCTCATGGTGCTCTGGAGATCCATGGTTCTAATGGCAATCAGACATTCACGGTAAATGGACACAGAGTCAACCATACCTTGAGATCAACTTGCCACCAAGAGATGAAGATTTGGAACTTCAATATATCCAGTATGTAGTAAAACCGAGAGCACTTGAGCCATATGAGATAGACTTTAAGTGCGCCCTTCCAAGAGAGTAGCAATAAAGCTACTATAGCGAGCGCTTGAGTAGTTCAGACTTTGATATACGTGTAGCTCAAGTGCCTCTATTGAAGTCAGTGGCACTGAGGCCACTAAGTACGATACAGTTTTATTTTTGCTAATTGTTTTCATTATTTTTAATTTTTTTAGTCCTTTTTATAGTTTATTTAGTGGTCAACACTTTCTACCCTTGCAATCGAGCACACTCCATAGTACACTCGAGCGCAACCTCGTCATGCGCTCAAAGGTGCGTGAGCACACCACACCAACGCACACACTTGCGCACATGTGCGATCGAGCACACTTGAGGTAGAGACTTACGTGCATATTTTAAGTTAGCTTGTTTTTCCACTCACATTCACTCTCACTCACATACTCTCTCTCTCTCTCGCACTCTCACTCTCGCACAACACTCTCACTCTCACTCAAACTCACTTATCACAAACTCAACCACACCAACCCTCCCCTATCCCACATCAAACTCACTCATCACCATCACTCATCACCATATTTCATAAAATAAATAAAAAAATGTTGTCACCACTCCGTGATTCAAGGTATGCCCATACATGTTTTTGAATTATCACACAACAGTCACACACAATCACACGTGTTTGATTTATCTTTTTACTAATTCTTTGCATATATGTTGTGTTGTTTTGTTTTTGTGGCTGTATTTTGGTTTTGTAGGAGGTTGAGACCTTGTTAAAGTGCTGCCCACAGCTTCAAATCATTGTCGCCCACAAGCCAATCGACAAAAAATCCTCAGTCACAGTTCAGTACTGCGATCAAGCACAGAGGCTAAGTGCGATCAAGCACACTTCCCTGAGATCGAGTGTAATTTCTACAGAAACTTAACCAACATGCCTAAACAGACAACCTCCACCTCCCGTGCCTCGGGAAGCCATGCACAGTTCTCCTGGCCCAGTTTCAAATAATGAGAGATCTTGTTCGAAACTACATTCAACATTGACGCTAACTTCAAGAACTTGGAAGCCACTCAATGGGTGATCCAAGAATTCAAGCACTGGAGTTTTAAGAGGCTGTTTAAGCCTGTGTGCTCTATTTCCTACATCCAATTTGTGGTTAAGTTTTACAAGAGCCTATCATTCGACTGCAATAGGCCAGGGGTTTTGTCCTCATCAGTTCAGGGCAAGTATATCGATGTGACCTCTGCAGATATAGCTGCTACTCTTTATTATTGTTATGAGTCTCTTCTTGAGGACACCTAGATGGAGGAGCAGCCAGAGTCCTTCCCCCTGCCCTCCATCATTGAGGACATGTGTGCTGGGCAGTAAACCGATCGGCATAACAATGTTGGGAGCCGGTCCAAGTTGCCTCCATGACTCTGGCTCGTGGATTCCATTCACCAACCGAATGTGTGCCCATTGGTGCACAAGACCCAAAGGAGGGACCAGTTCTTACAGGCATTATATGCATTCCACGGTAGCCACTAGTACTCCATCCCTGCTATCATTTGAAGCCAACTACATAAGTTCTGGGACCACATCCATGCACACTAGGTCACCACGGCTATTGCATGGGGGCTCCCATTCTCGTTCCTCCTTAGCTACATCTTCAAGAAAAAAGGGATTAAGGGCTCCTCCATCGATGGACCAGTGAGAGAGCACCCCTTCTTCAGGAAGGCTCAGTGGACACTAAATCAGTCACACATGCTTCAAGGACTCCTGGTGCACGCACCAGCTGCAGAGGGAGTAGCAAATGATCCTATGGAGACAGAGGACCCTGTAGGCAGCCCGACTTGGGAGGAGGATCATTCAGACATGGGACCCATAGGGTACCAGCATAGTCTTGATCGATTGGAGGATCGGGAGGCTACCTTACGAGTGCATCAACGCATCGATGGTTTAGAGGCATGCTTTGCGAGGCATGAGGCGATGCTCCAGGCCATTCTTGATCGACTACCTCCCGCTCCTGGCACCTCATCGTCTGCACCACCTAGAGACCAGCAGTGAGAGAGGTAGCATATCCTTCTTTCTTTAGTATTTTTTACATTTCTTGTTAGTATTTATCTTTATAACTAGTTACTTTTAGTATCTTTTGTTTTTCAGTATTACTTTCGTTTTTCTTTTGCAGGGATAAGGTGTGTACATCAGTTCAAGTTTGAGGATGTGCTATGAGCCATGCCAGCCAGCTAGTTTTCTATCTCTAAGGTAAGATCTTTCCATGTTGTTCACACATTGGGGACAATATGTAGTTTAAGTTTGGGGGTATGGGAGACACATTTACACACTCTGGTCCTAGTTTTTTTATTATTGAAAAGATAAATGTATGTTCAAATTTTTTGAAAATTTTGGTTGATTTAATCAAATACTATGATAAGATTCACATGGTCTAATAATAAAGTTTTAAAAGTTTAATTACTTACTTCAAGGCATTTAAGATTCACAAGTTTTATCTAAATCTGACACGGGCACATTAGCACATAATTGTGTGGAGTATGACATATAATTTTTATATGCATGTTTCCATGGCCTAACTGTAATTGGATGACTTGTTAGAAGAACACTTTGGCATAGAAAAATAGAAAAAAAACAATTTATTGCACGAAAAGAGAAAATAAAATGCTCCTAGTGTCATTAAATAAACTTTCTCCCTGAGTAACTAGACCTCTTGCTTCAGTAAGCAGTGAGTGTTCACATCAAAAGGTGGGAATTGTGCTTATAATGATCATTAAATAAAGTTTCCACTAAGTAACTGGACCTCTTGCCTCAGTAAGCAATGAGTGTTCACATCAAAATGTGAGAATTTTGCTTGGCAGCATTAAGACCAGTTAATTTTGTAGCCTTTTTTACTCGAGTTAGTAAGTCCTTAGGGGTGTCTTTACACCTAATGCCCTAAAACCATTTGGTTTGAGAGTCATTAGCTAAACACTCACTACATAGGTCAATTAGAAACCTTAAGGGAACTCAACATGGCAAAAATCTCATAATAAAAGAAAAACAGAAAGAAATAAAACTATGCCATCATTGTTCATTCTGATAGGAAATTAAATGAATGTCAAGACACAAAAACACTACACATTAGAATTATTTGGAAGCTTCATCTTTTATGTGCTAATTCACCACACACTAAGTCAGACTTGTGATGCCTTAACCAGCCTTGTATAAGTGATTAGATTTTAAAAGTCTTATTCATGGCGAAGATGTGTTTATATTTTAAACTTGCTCATGAATAAATATCATGGTTTTGTGTGCAACTCAAATTTTTGGATATCATGAATAATGTATTTATTTTTGTTATTGTTTTTAGTTAGTTTTCCGTTTCGTGTTGCTAAGGGACTATCAATATGTAAGTTTGGGGGTGTGATAAGTGCTTAAATATTCATATTTAAGCCCCTTAATTTACATTTGTTAAGCTCTTCGTTTACGTGTTTTATTCTATTTTACTTCATTTTTTGTGTTTTCTGTGTTTTTATAGGTTCTTGGAGAAAATGTAGCATTTTGGAACTCAAAGGAAGAAATCTGGAAGACTTGGAAACAACCAAGTGTGATTGAGCACAGAAGAGTGTGATCGAGTGCACAATCACTAGTGCGCGCACATAGAAGGCTCGAGCGCAACCTTGCGCCCGAGCGCACAAGCATGAGATCGAGCGCACACATGTAGTGAAACGGCAGCACCTGTTTTGGAAAGTAGGGTTAGGGTTCGGTTTTCCTAGTTAGGGTTTCCAAATGTCTTAAGACCCTATAGATAGACTTGTAAAACACAAAAATAATATCTTCTTTTTAGTTTGAAACTTTGAAGATGAATTAGTGACTCTTCTCCACAGTATTTTTAGGGTTTATTCTTTTCTCTTTATTTTACATTACGAAGATGTGTAATATCACCACCATGTGTAACTAACTTACTAATAGGGCTCGATTGAAGCCCTAATTATGCTTTTCCATATATGAGTATTGTTACCTTTGCAATAGTTGTATTATGATGCTTTAATTGATTAATGTCTGTTTTATTGAATTCCTTATATGTGTTTGCCTGATCAACATATGCATGTGGTATGGATTAGTTAGTTAGATCAATTTAGATGATCGAGTCCTGGGTCTGACTATAGTAACAAAAGAAATCCACGTCGGATTCTTGGGTTAATCAACATAGGATACCAGGAGTATATAACATGCCTGACCAGGAGTATCCACGCTGGATTCTAGGTCTTTTATGTTTGTCGATTTTCATAGAACTTATGCTCTCTTAAAGAACAACTTAGTACACACCATGTTAAATCCTTTAAGAAAGAAGAGAGTTAGAGTATACACAATGCCTGACTCATGGCTTAGGGAAATCAATAGCCTAAGGAGTATACACCATTCCCTTAGGTTGACAACATTAGGTATTCATAGTATGGTTAGAGCATTGGCACATTACTTATTGGGAAAGTATGATTAGTGGTGGATATCAAAACCCTATGTTTCTATCATTATCAAATTCAAACTCAATATTTATTTCTATCATTTTATATTGTGAAACTAATTCTAAAGCGAAATTCACCAATCCTTGTGGAGATGATCTCACATTTGCACACTATGCTACTGTTGACCTTGTGCACTTGCAAGTAAAACTGTGCGAATATTTGCTTATTAATTTAGGTATATTTTTGCACAACAATAAGGAGTCCTTTGATGAGGCAAGTTCTTTGATTGTTACATACATCTACGGTTAGGATACTATTTGGAAGATAATTGTTCCTAACAAAATTAAGTATTTTATTTGGCATTCGGGTGTGGATAATCTTCCCATTACGGAGAAGTTATGTAAACGAAAGATTGTTTTAGAGGCTTCCCGTATCTCTTGCAAGGGTTATTTAGAGTCGGTCTTTCATTTTTTATTTTATTTGAATTTGCTCATAAGGTTTGGCTTTTAACATCCTTGGTGGGCGTCATTGCCAGATTGCTCCCTATCTCCCCTTATGAATTTTTTGCTTGATTTATTTGAGTAAATGGACCCTTAGGATCGTCTTTTTCTACTGTGGTTCTTTGGTTGCTTTGGTGCAATCGTAATGCTAGCATTCATGGGAAGCGTCGATTGTTTGTTGAGGCTCTAGTTAACCAAGCTCTATGCTACTGTATGGATTTTTTGGCAGCTATTTCTGGAGAGGATATTGATAGGGTGATTTTTCAGAAGCCAGATTCGATAGGCACTGATGTTGTTATCCGTGATAGTGGTGATTAGGTGCCGATGTCCCTCTCTATTTGTAATACCCGCACCCTTGATATAAGGGTAAATAAGTAATTTGACTTATATATTGAATTTAATATGCATACATACAAATTGAGAGCTTGAACTTGAAAGAAATTTTGAAGAAAGATGAAATTTTATTTGAAAAGACATAGAAATTTTACAAAGAAAAAGTACAAAATGTTTTAAAAGATTGAAGAAAAGAGTTAGAAAATATTTGAAAGAAAGTTAGAATTTGTTTTTTTTAAAAGCTTAAAGGATGAATCGGTTTACTGGTTACCCAACTGATCAGTTGGCAAGGGTGACCGATTGATTGATCGATCGGTTGACTGGGTAGACCGATCGGTTAGCAATCGACCCGCATTAAAGAAAGGACATATTTGTAAATTTTAAATGAAGGAGCAATCAACTGGTTCAGGATCGATCGATCAAACTGGTCGGTTGGCAGCCAACTGACAATATAGGGGCAATTTTGGAAAAAATTTAAAGTGTGTAATCAGTCGACTGGATAGCCGATCGGTCAGACCGAGATTTTCATATAAATGTTTTGAGAAGTTAGAAGTCATTTTTGAATGTTTTTCAACTGTTTGAAATCTTATTTTCTCTCTCTAGAAAGCATTCTCTTTCCAAAAAATCTTATAAACACTTACAAATACTTTGAAATTGAAGGATTTAATAATCGTATCTTGAAATCATTGAATTTAGAAAAAGTACAAATTATTTTGAAATATTTAAGAAAAGAATTAGAAAATATTTGAAAGAAAGTTAGAATTCTTTTTTTAAAAGCTTAAAGGATGAATTGGTCGATTGGCTATCCAATTGATCGGTTGGCAAGGGTGATTTGTCGATTAATCAATCGGTTGACTAGGTAGACTATGGCAACCAACCTGTATTAAAGAAAGGGCATCTTTGTAAATTTTAAATGAATGAGCGATCAACTGGTTCAGGATCGAATCGATCAGTTAGCAGTCGATCAACAATGTAATAGAAATTTTGGAAAATTTTTAATGTGTCTAACTGGTTGACTGCATAGCTAGCCGATCAAACCAGGATTTTCATAATTAAATGTTTTAAGAAGTTAGAAGTTTTTTTTGAATGTTTGAAATCTTACTTTTTGTCTCTAGAAAGCATTATATCTTTAGAAAATCTAATAAACACTTACAAACACTTTGAAATTGAAGGATTTAATAATTGTATCTTGAAATCATTGAATTTACGGAAGAATTTCTAAGAAATATGAGGAAAAGCTTTGAAAAGGTAATGTTATGAATTCCATTAGAAGATTTGAATTTTTGTAAGTTGTTATTCTACCTTTCTTGAAAGGAAGTTTTGAATTTGGATTCAAAGAAGAATGAAACGAATTTCTGTTGAAAATATTGAAAGTTGAATTAAAGGAAGTCAAATATGCATACATGAAATCTAGCCTGGTATAGGGTATAGAAAATTGAAGAATAAGATAGAAAATTTAATGAGTATGCTATGATTAGTTGGAGGTGATTAGTAATATGGTGTAACAGTTGAAAGGAGCAGGAAAGGAAAGGAAATAGTACAAGAGTAGCGTTAAGCACTATGAGGTGAGTTGAATTTACTTTTAGTAAACGGGAGAAACATGAAAAGTATATATAAATTGAAACGATTGATAATTTGAAATAATTATTGAAAATATATGATGAGTGTGATTGTTTTAATAAATAAAGATGTGATATATATATATATATATATATATATATATATATGTATATGTTATTTCAATGAGTACATAGAAATATCAAGTATGATGAAATTGAAAGAAAGTATGACAAATGTATGTTCATGCATTTTGTATATGTTAGTATATTTTGAATATTATATATGATGTTATATCTCCTTTGAAAAAAGTTGAGAAAATATTATAATATTTTATTTGGATGTTGATATGCCAGTTATTACTTGTATATGTCATGCTTGGATCTTAAATGTGATGATACTGCCTCAAGGTGAGCTCATCAAGGATGGGTCTTTACAAATATTTTATCAAAGCTATAGGTTTTATGATTATGTAGACTACATAAAACTTAACAAAATGGAAGTTTAAAATAAATTATATTCTAATACTGAGTCCGAGGATGCCACATGGACATAACAGACATATAGGTAGAATTATGAATCAGAGAGTGTGTGATGGGCCCCTAGTGTTTAGAAGAGATGAGGTTGATGTTGATATTGAGTTTATAGTTTCTGAAAGGGAACATATGGTTAGTACACCTGATACTAGTGGTGTTGTGAGGGAATCTGGTGTTGGGAAAGATGAGTGAAGAGAAGTTATTGCTCATGTTCTAGAGAGGATGAATTAGGTAGATGATAGAGCTGATAGTCGACAACATACACTGGATGAGTAGGTTAAGCTAGAACCTGATGTTGTTATAAATCCTATGAGACATTATGTTTAGCAGGGAGATGGTGAGTTTACATAGGAGATGCAGGAGGACTACTTTGCTAGGTTCATTAAATTGAAACCCCCATCTTTTAGTGGGTCTAATAAACCTTCTAATGTTGAATTATGGGTGAAACACGTTGAGCATCTATTTGGTGTGTTTCTAGTGACTGATAAGCACATGATTGCCTTTACTTCGTTTCAGTTAGAGGGTGAGGCTTCTGAATGGTGAGAAAATACTTTTCCTAGGTTAAGTACAGATATAGATAGATGCTTAACCTAGAGTAGGTTTAAGGAGGTGTTCTTTGCAAAGTATTTCCTAGATACTTTTAAAGTCCAATAGGAGAGAGATTTTATTTATTTGAGGCAGAACGTAATGATTGCGACACAATATGATAGTAGATTTGTGGCTTTATCGAGGTTTATGCCTGAGTTGGTGAATAAGAAAGAGATAAAGTGTAAGAGATTCCTTTATGGATTACACTTTGAAATACAGTCTAAACTTTTATATATAAGACATTTGAATTATACTACTTTGGTGTATAAGTCGTTTCAGATTGAGAAAGATATGGTGGAGTCTAGAGGATGTAGGGAGTGGCTGAAGAGAACCATACCTGAGGGTTCTAGAGGTGGTAGTATGAATGTTCAGGGTGGGTGACCACCGTAGAGAAGTCGTTCCTCTTCATAGGGACCTATTATTTAGAGTCAGCAGAGGTTGGTTAGATTTATAGCCTCTGTGGCTCAGAATTCTGTTAAAGGTACCCATAGGTTAGGGGAATAACCTATTGGAGTTAGAGAATTTAGTAGAGGTGGGAGTGTGCCACCTAGGGGAGGTGGCAATATTATGTTTGATAGAGAGACTAGAGCTTATTACCAGTGTAATCAGATAAGACATTTATCACAGAATTGTGATACTTTGATGTACTTTGTGTATGGAGAGGGTGGACATATCAGTGTGGATTGTCCATTGGGGGGATCAGTTGAGGTAACTGTTGGAGGTGTGGGAAGATGACAATTAGAGAAACGAGGTGGAGTTGGGAGTATACGCGGTAGAGTTTCAGGCAGAGGAGTAGTTGCAGAGAGAGGACGAGGTAGTTAGACGAGCCCAAAGAGAGAAGAGTATATGCATTGACCCAGCAAGATGCTCAAGCAACTCCTGATGTTATTATGGGTACAATATCCATCCTTGATAGACTTGCTAAATTATTGATTGATCCTGGTACGACTCATTCTTTTGCATCTAATGTATTTATGAAATCTATTTATGCATATGTTAATCATTTGATGCATAATATTATTGTTGAAGTTCCCACTGGGATAGAGTGATAATTAGAAATATTTTACTGGGGTTCTGTTCTTCATATGGGTGATAGAGAATTTAAATTTGATTTATTACCTCTGAATATGATAGATTTTGATTTGATTTTGGGGATGAATTGGTAGTGATGAGAAAGAAAGGAAGGAATGAAATGATGATGAAATGGGGATGTTGATGCATGCATTTATTTAATTATTTTATTATTATTGAGATGTCATAGCATCAAAATGATTATGAATTGATGGTAGAAACATGAGTCTTATAATGAGACAATTATGATGAGAAAATGATTGATAAAGAATTATAATATGATACAAGTAAGTGACTGGTTGTATGACATGAACCTCATAATGAGGCATTTATGATAAAAATGATATAGAGATGATAGTTTGAAATCAATTAAAGATATATGATGAAATTTGAAATGATAGATGTATGATGATAGAAATGATTAATAAATGATTTGAGTTATATAAATGAGATTTGATAGATGAAAATATATACGAAATTATGATTATAATTGAAATATGAACTATGAAATATGATTAAAAGTATACAAATTGAGTACTTCTAGTAAATTGAATTCATTGAGCTTGTAAAGCTTACTCTTCATTGTTAAAAAATTTCAAGCAGCGGGCAGGATTGGTAGACTATTGATCTAAGACTCAGAGAGAGTAAATTAAGTAAGTCATTGTGGTCAGCATCCTCAGATTGTATATATAAAGAGAAAGAATTTTTTTTGAGTATGATTGATGTATATTCATGCATTTTGTATATGTTAGTATATTTTGATTATTATATATAATATTGTATCTCCTCTGAAAAAAATTGAGGAAATATTGTAATATTTTATTTGGATGTTGATATATCAGTTATTGGATGTATGTGTCATCATTGGATCTTAAATGTGACAATACTGTCGGGGTGAGTTGATCCGGGATGGGTCGTTACACTAGTAGAAGGTTTCAGCTACTTGAGTTCGCTATCATTGAGGCTTAGGCTGTTGTGGAGAGTTTACAACTGGTATTACAGTTTGGGTACACCCATGTTTGTTTAGAGTCCAATTTTGCTTATACTTTTTGTGTGTTCGCTGAACTGCTAACTTTGTTGCACGTAAGCTAGTTAGGTTTGAGAAATCCATTTCTAATTATTGTATTTGGTAAGGAAGACTCCTTATGACTCCCTTTGTCGTCAAGGAAATTTCCTCAGCTTACTAAAGTCGATCATTTCTATTAAAAAAATTATATTTCTAAGAAAATGCGTTACTATAAAATATTTATCATTGAAGATATGAAAATTGGTCATTACAGAATATGTGATAAAGACCAAGTGAAATTTAGTCATTCTTTCAGTAGAACAATATGAATTCTTTTTTTAGCGAATTAGTCACCATTTTATTTTGTTTAGCTGTTAATAAAGAATTAAATCAAAATTAATTAAACTATACTATCTTGATGATGTTTGTTTTATTTTATCTATATCAAAAAATCATTTGCTAATCAATTACAAATTTAGGCCAAGGTGAATATTATGTCCTATTGTGACAAGAAAAAAATTTCACACCACTAAATATCTTTGTGCTAAACATAGTAAGAATTTACAATGTGGAGTCATGACTTGACACGCACTTCTTACAATACTGTGCTAATCACGAGAAGCAACTTTTCCATTAAGTTATTTAAAATTGACTTCTAACAAGTTTAACACTTTTCTCAATATAATTTGTATAAGTTTTTTTAATTAAGTTTTTAGTTTCACTATGTATTTTATGGTAATTTTATTGATGCGATCCATTAGTGTAGTCGATGTATTGTCAATGAAAATTAATGTTAGGATTTGTCAAAGAATTAAACAAGTGAAAATGGTCAACATCAGGTATGGCTGTGCACCGCGGCCCTATAAGTCCGGAAGCTCCTCCCTTCCAGGCCACGCCGCTGCCCTGCCCATCTGCGCCGCGGCCTCCAGCAAGGCAGCAAGTTTCCCCACTTCTGAGCCACGGCACGCTCTATTCCAAGCCTCAGCACGAAGCACACCTGACACCAATTAATCAGCACTTTGAGATGGTGCGTGGGACTTGGTTAAAACGCACAAGTTCACTTAGACTCTTAAAAAGCCATGAATCTTTGGTTCTTGAGATCTAAGGATTGAGATTGATCTCAAAGATTGGATTAGGTGGTCATTGCTCTATATAAAGGGTCATCTAGGAGCAATCAAAGAAGGTCAAGACATAACAACAAGTGTGAGAGTGCAAAGACACAATAACACAAGAGAGACTCATTCAAGAGAGGCTGGTTGTTTAGAGAGAAAGCCTCTCAAATCTGGAGAGGTCTTTCTAGTGAGAGAGAGTAGTCAAGATTGGAGATTCAAGGGCTTTGTAATTAGAATTTTCTTGGGGAAAATTCCAAGGAAACACTTAGTTCTTATCTCTTTCTTTTCTCTTCTTTCATTCTTCAAGAACAAGAGGTTTCTTGAAGGGATGTTGTTGTAATTTTAAGAACTCAATTGATTTAGTACAGAGAGCTCAAAGGAGCTCACGGGGACGGAGGCACATTGTCGAACCTCGATAACAATTGCTTGTGTTCTCTTTTATGCTTTGATTTTTGTTTCAGTTTTGTACAAATAATTTTGGATTTGGGTGTTTGGGAAAGATCACAACCTAGGATTTCTTGTGGTGATTTTCTTAACAATTAAGTTACCTATATTGCATTAGTTAAGATAATTATCCATTGACTTCACATTTCGAAGAGATCATAGATACCTTAATTTATAACTTTAGGAGATAAAAAATATAGAAGAACTAAATAAAAATACTGCAATGTCAATGGTTGCGATCATAATACTAGAAAAAATGAGAGTTTATGTTGTAAATAAATAACTATATGGTTATTAGATAGTGTAAAAGGTAAGATAGGTAAGAATTTAATAGCACGCTAGACTACTGTGTCCTATACTTACCAAATATTAATATGTATACACTGCATATTATCTTCTTTTTTATGCAAATCATATTACTAATTGAATATATTTTAATTCCTAAATCATGCATATTTTAATTCCAAAAAATATATTTTAATAATTTTGTTTGCGTTACAATTTCAATGATATATCCTATTATTGTGGTACTAATAATATGGCAAGTCTAGTGGATTATGAATGTTTAGAAATAAAATATAAGTATGTTAGTTAAGATAATTATTGTATTTGTGTTGGCTATGAAATTTTTTACTAGACGACCGTTTTCTTTTGATAATTTAAGATTGGATGAATGACATATTTCTTTATTTTCTCCAAATTTTTGACAAGGTATATAATGCACTTTGAATTATGATAAAAAAAATTATTAATAGAGAGCGAGAAAAGTTTCAATTTATGATAAAAACAATTCATATTTTACATATATTAGTTGTTCATTCTTCCCCCATATTTTGAGTACAATGTCATTGGTCCAGATCGATTAAGTACAAACCATACCATTGTGTCACAATGTACCAAAGTGCATCAAAGGCAAATATAATATGTTGAATTATAAAACCCAATTAATGGAACTAAATAACCATTACAAACAAGTTACATTACAAATTTGCAAATGAATTTTCCACATAAAAGACTTTGAACCATAAACTATTAAATTGAAACACTAACATGTAGCCTAAAGGTAATAAGGACCATAACTATTGGGAAACCACCTTCTATAATGCCCAAGTGATGATCTTCCAAACACCTAAGTCTAGAGTGACTTATATAAGAAAAAGAAACAATAACCAATCAAAGCAAGAAAGAAAAGAACACAAGAAATTTGTTGACGAGGTTCGGCAATGTGCCTACGTCCCTTTGAGCTCCTCCAAGCTCTCTGCACTATCTTAAAAATGGAGTTCTTTACAATCAGCAACACCTCTTCAAGAATCCACAAGTTCTTGAAGAACAAAATAAGAAGAAGAAGAAGAAAGTGATAAGAACTAACCTTGGAATTTTCCCAAGAAAATTCCCCTTACAAGCCCTTGAATCCTCTTTCTATTCTACTCTCTCTCCTCTAAACAACCAGCCTTATAAATGAGTCTCTCTTGTTTTGTGTCTTTGTAATCTTACAATTGATCTCCCTTTCAATCACAAGTTTTCACATTGCATCTTAGATTGAAACTAGGTGACTCTTTATTTAGTGCACAAACTTCTTGACCAATCTTGAGGACCAATATCCACCCTTAGATCTTGAAGACTAATCATCCTTAGCCTTTGATCATTCATAAATGATCTTGTGTGTTTTGTACATGTATCCTCACACTTAACAAAGGCTTAATCAAATGGACCATGTGTGCCTTGAAGGTACGACCTGGAACAGGGTGTGCTGCGGCCTGGAGCATAGCACACATGCTGCCACTCTGGGCACTGCGGCCTAGGGAAAGCTGCACTGTGGCTTGCCTCTCCTCTTTGCACTCCTCTTTGTTGTGTGCCATGGCCTGGACAAGGCTGGGCCGTGGCTTACTCTGATGTTGGACCATTTTCCTGTTGTGTGCTGAGGCACACACCTAGTGTGCTGAGGCGCCAATGACAAATGTTGAACCTCTTCCAATCTTGTTTAAACCTTTGACAAATACCAATAATATCTACCTTTGTCTAAGCGTTTAAGCCCAAACCCACTATGCAGAGAATTCATTATCCAAACTCATCTTGAGTCACCATATCAACCGACTCAAATCCTAAGTAGTCCAAGGCAATGATTGAACTTACTTAGAGGTAGAACTTTAGTACCTAAATCCGTAGGGTTTTCTTCAGTGGCTACCTTGTCCACACAGATGCATCCTTTCGTAACATTTTCCTGAATGAAATGGTACTGACCATCCATGTGCTTTGTCCTCTCATGGAACACCAGATTCTTGCACAAATGCAATGCACTTTGGCTATCCAAATACACCACAACCTGCTCCTCTAGTACCTTCAACTCTTCCAGCAACCCTTTGCACCACATAGCCTCCTTGATGGCTTCCGTAGCAGCTATGTACTCAGCCTTGGTTGTTAAGAGTGCTACCACCGGCTGCAACTGATCCTTCCAACTTACACAACATCCATTTAAGTTGAAGAAGTATGAGGTAATCGATCTTTTTTTATCCCAGTCAGCTCCATAGTCCGAATCCACATAACCCTCAAGGTAGATGGACTTACCCCTCTTCTTATAAACCAGCCCCACATATGGGCTTCCCTTCAAGTACTTCAATAGCCACTTCATCCCAAGCTAATGCTTCTTTCTGGGATTACTCATAAACCTACTGAGGACACTTATTGCATGAGCAATATCAGGTCTACTGCTTACCACGGTGAACATTACAGAACCAACCGCATTAGAGTAGGGGACCTTTTCCATTTCCTTCTTCTCCTCATTCGATCTTGGACATTGATCGTTGAAGAACTTGAAATGACCAGCAAGGGGAACCTTTATTGGCTTGCTATCTTCCATAGAGAACTTAGATATCATCTTCTTTATGTAGGAAGTTTAAGAGATCTTCAATCTGTTTCTCTCCCTTTCCCGGATGATACACATCCCAAGGATCTTCTGTGCATGGCCAAGATCCTTCATCTCAAACTCCTCACTGAGTTGAGCCTTCAATTTTCTTATCCTGTCCATGCTGCTCCCAACTAGCAACATATCATCAACATAGATGAGGATGGTCACCACTTTCTCCACCTTGTACCCCTTGTAATACAAGCATGAATCATAGTAGCTCCTCATGAAACCTAGGCTGGTTACAAAGGAATCGAACCTCTTATTCCATTGCCGAGGTGATTGCTTCAGGCTATAGAGAGATTTCTTCAATTGGCACACCAACTCTTCTTGCTTTCCATCCTCATAGCCTTCGAGTTACCTCATGTAGATGGTCTCATCAAGCTCTCCATGCAAGAACACTGTCTTTACATCCATTTACTCGATTTCCCAATTGAATTGGACCACCAACGCTAACACTATCCTGATCGACTTATATTTCACAACCGGTGAGAAGATTTTGGTGAAATCTATACCTTCTTTTTGTGTGAACCCCTTCGCCACCAGCCTAGCTTTATAGTAGACTTCATCCCCTGGAGTGTTCCTTTCTTTGATCTTGTAGATCCATCTACAATCCACAACTCTCTATTTTTCTGGTTTGGGCACCAATTCCCAAGAGTTGTTCTTCCTTAAAGAATCCATTTCTTCCTCCATAGCTAGCTGCCACTTGACGAATCCTTACATTCCAGGGCTTCCATATAAATTTTTGGTTCAACCATTCCTCTTTCTATCCAAGGAGCTGCTACATTACCATCCACAAACCCATATCTCAAAGGTGGCTAACCACCCTCCTTTCCCGGTCCCTTGTGAGCTGGTAGTCATTTTGACTTGCTGCATCAACCCCTTCTAGTTCAGCCTCCTCTTGAGTTTCTTGAGCTTGGCCTTCATCAATGGGCTCTACCTAGTCCGAACCCTCTTGCCTTCCTTTCTCTACCTAAGCCGAATTCTCCTTGATTCGATGCTCCACAAATTCCGGACTTGTTTGCTCACTAGCCTCTACAGGGTTAGTTTTCTCCAAGTAGGGAAATAACAATTCATTAAAAAAAAAATATCCCTACTTACTATAAGTTTTATTCCTTTTGGTTCTAAAGACCACAACCTATAGCACTTAACCCCTTCACCATACCCTAAAAACACACATTTTCTAGACCTTGGGTTAAGTTTATCATCTTTTTGATGTGTATATGCAGCACATCCAAAAGTCCTAAGGTTGTTCAACTAAGGGGGTTTTCTACTCTATATCTCCATAGGAGTCTTAAGGTATAAATCCTTAGAGGGTTATCTATTAACCAAGTATGCAATTGTAGACACAGCTTCCCCCCAAAAATATTTTGGTAAACTGGACCCAATTAACACGCACCTAACCTTTTCCATAAGGGTTCTATTTATCCTCTCAGCAACTCCATTTTGCTGAGGGGTTTTCACAACTGTTCTATGTCTTACAATGCCATTTAATTCACAGAATTTATCAAAATCCTTATTAAAAAATTCGAAGCCATTATCGGTTCTTAACACCTTAACTACCTTGCCCATTTGAGTCTCCAGCAACTTTTTCCCCACCACAAATTTATTCAAAGCATCCGATTTATTTTTAAGCAAATAAACCCAAACCATTCTTGAATAATCATCAATTAAAGACAGAAAGTAACGATTACCTCCCCGTGTTGGTGTCCTTGCTGGTCCCCAAAGATCTGCATGGATGTAGTCAAGAATCCTTTTAGACTTGTGCTGAACTAATGTTGCTTCCCAAGAATGCAACTCTCACAGAAATCTAGTTTCTCTACTTTGTCACCACCAAGTAGACCATCCTTGCTAAGAACTTGCAATTCCTTTTCATTCATATGTCCCAAGCGAGTGTGCCAAAGGGCCGCCCTATCCATCTCAGCCATCAAGTTGCTACTTGATCCTTGATTTCTGTCTCTCCGATCATCTCATAGAGTCCATCTTTGATTGCTGCTTTGATCACTATCAAAAAACCCTTGGTTACCTTGATCTTTCCTCCCTCAGCTTTGTATGTATACCCCATGGAATCCAGCTGCCCCAATGAGATCAAATTCCTCCTCAAATCCGGGAGATACCTTACATTTCGCAGCAGCCTTGTGACTCCATCAAACATCCTCAACTGGATGTCTCTTATCCCCCTCACTTGGCAAGAATTGTCATTCCCCAAGAAAGCCCTTTCATCATTGGTCTCCTTGAAATTCTTGAACCATTCCTTGTGAGGGCACATGTGTTAAGTGCACCCGGAATCCAAAATCCATTTCTCGTTGCCTTGCCTCTTGCTCATATTTGAGCACACAACAAGAACATCATCTTGCTATTCTCCTTTGGCAACCGAAGCCTCTCCAACATTGGTATGGCTTCTTCCTCTCTCATCCCACAACCTTTTCTTGCAATCTTTCTTGAAGTGACCCTCCTTGTTGTAGTAGAAGCATCGGCTTCCTCCAAACTTCGGTTTGGAATGTGATCTCTGATGAGTCTTAAATATTGTATATTTAAGCCCTTTAATTATATTTGTTAAGCTCTTAGTTTGTATTATTTCACTTTATTTAATGTCTTTTCTGTGTTTTGTGTATTTTTGTAGGTTTGTGGAGAAAACGAAGCATTTAGAGATGTCAAGCTTCAAGAGCTAGAGTTGAGGATGCTTTGTGCGATCGAGCGCACTGCGCTCGAGCGCACCTGCCTACGAACGAGAGCATGGTCAATATCCCACATCGAAATTTTGGCAGCTCAATGCACCTGCGATCGAGCGCACATGCGATCGATCGCACCAATCTACGATTGAGCGCACTCGGGCAGTATCCCACATCGAATCTGCAACCCATTATGCTCCGAGACTCCCCCTATATAAACACCATCTGACTTCATCATTCGGGGTGCAATTCCTAAGCTATTTGGTGTTAACCAGTGGATGTTTGCTGGCATTCTGGTGGATCCCGAAGGCTTTTCTACCACGAGGGGAAGTGCTGCCCAATAGCGAGTGAAATTTCTCCCATGCAAAGTAATTTATTTCTTTTTAGTTAAATGTTTAGCACTTTTATTATGAACTGTAGTTTCATAACTATGAGTGGCTAGAATCTTCAACTAAGGTTGAAGATGAAGCCTTGCCGTTGTTTGGCATATTACTTTCAATTTTGTTTATACAATTCTGATGTTTTTAGTATAAATGTTCTGTCAATTATTTGAGTAGAATCTTATGATTGATTGTGTTTAAATTGTTCTGTTGGATATTCCTTGTGTTTCATCTGATGGATACATCAAATTGTTTTTGATTAAATTGGATTTCCTTTGTGATTTGTTAAAAGCAGATACATTGGATGCTTTTGGTTTAATTGGGATATTTGTTGTTTTTTGTCTTAAGTTGGATTCATGGAATTTTTTGATAGGCTATCTTTAGAACATTGAGATATATGCTTAACTTTAGCAGGGTGGATTCAAAAACCTTAGTCCTTTTATTAGTTTTTAAAATCAATTTAGTTTAGCTTTTATTTATTTTGCAACATATAATACAAAACTCGGAACTAGGTTAAGATAAGATTAGTTTAGATAAATTTATATTTTCACAAAGTAATTCCCTGTGGATTCAACCTTGCACTTGCACAACACTATATTGCAAACGACTCGTGCGCTTGCGAGTAATTTAAAACTCACAACAAGTTTTTGGCGCCGTTGCCGGAGATTTTTTTTGTTTGTGAAATTTTTGTCTGAATTTATTTTATTTTTCTACTAGTTTAGTTAGCATTTTTGTTTTATTTTTATAATTTTAATTTTGATTTTTGATTTATTTTATTTTATTTACAATTGCTAAAAAAAAAGCGGATGAATCCAGCACTGGTTTCACAATCTTTAGAGGACGCCCTCAAGGATTTCATGAGGATGACCGATCAGTCCATCAGTGCAGCCAATATATTCAATGTTGATAGTTGTTCCATCTATGCTAGTCCTATGCATTTAGCACAAAATTGTTCATCAATGCCGACTTTTTCCGAGCATCCCATGGAACAAACGAATGCTTTCAATGACTGTTGTTGGCAATCAAATGGATCTTACTCTGAAACATACAATCCAGGGTGGTGGAACCACTCTAATTTTTCATGGGAGCAGAACCAACTGATGAATCAGGGAGAAACCCCTTATCATGCTCATAATCAATACCCTCCCGAATTTTCTCCACCAATTCCAAGTTATGGTCACTCAGCCTATCCAGCACCATCACCCGCTTACCAAGCTCCCATTTAAGCGCCAGTGTCGATTTCACAGTCATTGGAGGACACTCTCAATGATTTCATGAAAATGACTAGCCAATCTATGAGTGAAGTGAGGAGTGCAACAATAGTAGACACCCAAGTGATTGCCAAGCTAGAGAGTCAAATAGGTCAAATCACAAGTCACTTGGGTGAAGGAGAGAACGGAAAGTTCCCCAGTCAACCTGATCCTAACCCGAAGGAACAGTTGGCGGAGGGAAATTTATCAACTCCTATACAAGGGCAAGAAAGTGGCAACAAAAAAAGAGAGATGTTGAGCCATCTACAGCCACACCTATTATTAAAGATCTCCCTAGGTCGTTTTTACCTAAAGCGCCTTACCCTGAGAGATTACAAGTGCCCAAGAAAGAAGGGGAGTCTGAGGACATTTTGGAGGCATGCTTTGCTAAGTTTGGAGAGGATTTTGATTTAGATAAGCTACGTGAGCAAGCAACTGTTATCTTGGAGTCTGCTCCTCAGAAGAGCAGTGAGACGGAGGAGACTATGGATGACGCACGCATTGAGGACTCCCTGGAGGTATGCTTTGCTCAATTTGAAGAGGATTTGGATTTGGATAAGTTTTTTGAGCAAGCAAATGCTACTTTGGAGTTTGCTCCTCAAAATATCAGTGAGACGGAGGAAACCACAACACCTAAACCCCCCAAGAAGGAACTTAAGCCTTTACCGGACAATCTTAAGTATAAGTTCCTAGGTCCAGCAGATTCTTTGCTTGTGACTACAGCTTCAGATTTGGGTGATGCTCAAGAGGATAAATTATTGGACGTTCTAAGAGAGCACAATGAAGCTATCAACTAGCCTATTGAGGATATCAAGGGGATAAGCCCCTCGGTGGTGATGCACAAGTTACATTTTGAGGAGAATGCCAAGCCATAGAAGGAGCCACAAAGAGGGCTCAACCCAGCTATACAAGAGGTTCTGATCCTTTATCCAATCCTTGATAGCGAGTGGGTGAGCCCGATTCATTTAGTGCCAAAACAGGCTAGATTGACGGTAGTAATAAATAAAGACGACGAGTTGGTTCCAACTAGAGTGCAGTGAAGATGGAGAATGTGTCTAAACTACCGTAAGTTGAATGCTACCACACTGAAGGATCATTTTTTACTCTCATTTATTGATCAGATGGTAGAGCGTTTAGTTGGTCACGATTACTAATGTTGGGTCTGGTTGAAGACGTTAAACTTAGCGCTCATGGGAGGCATCCCACAGCTTATCCTTTCTGTTTATTTATTATTTTACACATTTATGATTAATGTTTTTTTCTAGTATTTTTTTTGTTCTCTAGTATTTATTTTTGAGGGACAATGCGTACTTCAGTTCAAGTTTGGGGGTATGCTACGAACCATACTAGTCCAGATAGTTCTCCATATCCCAAGTTAGCTCTTTCCATAATTATTCACACATTAGGGTCAATGTGTAATTTAAGTTTGGGGGTATGGGAGACACGTTACACACACTTTGTCCTAATTTATTGTTGTTTTTTCTTCGTGAAGATAAATGCATGTTCATGTTCGTCTGAAAATTTTAGTTGATCTAAAAAATTGCGATGTGATTTCATTGGTGAGTTTAACACTTTGAACACATGATCTGATGATAGAGTTTAAACTTTAGTTACTTACTTTAGGCATTTGAGAATTCACATGTTTGAGCCAATCTAACACGTGCACATTAGCACATATTTGTGTGAGGGTGACATGTGATGTTAATGTGTATGTTTCTTATCTTAACTAAAACGAGATGACTTGTGGGATTAATACTTGGGCATAAAAAAAAATTGATCATCACCAATAAACTTTCCATTGAGTAACTGGACCTCTTGCCTCAGTAAGCAGTGAGTATTCACGTCAAAAGGTGGGAATTTTTATTCATAATGATCATTGCGAAAGCTTCCACTGAGTAACTGGACCTCTTGCCTCAGTAAGCAGGGAGTGTTCACGTCAAAAGGTGGAAATTTTGCTTGGTAGTATTAAGGCCAGTTTAGTTTTGTAGCCTTTTTTACTCGAGTTAGTAAGTCCTTAGGGGTGTCTTTACACCTAATGCCCTAAAACCATCTGGTTTGGGAGTCATTGACTCAACACTCATTACATGGGTCAATTAGAAAGCTTAAGGGAACTAAACATAGTAGAGCCTTATATATAAAAAAATAAAAAAATAAAATAAAATATAACTATGCCATCGTTGTTCATTCTAATGAGAAATTTTGTGGATCTTGAGATGTGGAAACATTGTACATTGAACTTATTTTGAAACCTCATCGGTATATGCCAATTCACTTTACATTGATTCGAGCTTGTGATGTCTTAGCATGCCTTTTGTAAGTAATTAGGTTTTAAATTCTTATTCATTGTAAAAATGGGTTAGATTTTTTAAGCTTGCTCATGAACGAATCTCATGATTTTGTGTGCTACTTAAATTTTTGGATACCATGAGTATTGAACTTATCTTTATGATTCTTTGTTTTTCATTTAGTTTTTTATTTTGTTTTGCAAAATATAAGTTTGGGGGTATTTGATGAGTCTTAAATATTGCATATTTTAAATTATATTTGTTAAGCTCTCAGTTTGTATTATTTCACTTTATTTTATGTCTTTTCTGTGTTTTGTGTATTTTTGTAGGTTTGTGGAGAAAACGAAGCATTTAGAGATGTCAAGCTTCAAGAGCTAGAGCTGAGGATGCCTTGTGCGATCGAGTGCACTGCGCTCGAGCGCACCTGCCTACGAATGAGCGCATGGTCAACATCCCACATTGAAGTTTTGGCAGTTTAGTGCACTTGCGATCGAGCGCACCAGACATGCGATCGATCGCACCAAACTATGATCGAGCTCACTCGGGCATCATCCCACATCGAATCTACAACCCATTATGCTCCGAGACTCCCCCTATATAAACACCATCTGACTTCATCATTCAGGGTGCAATTCCTAAGCCATTTGGTGTTAACCAGTGGACGTCTGCTGGCATTTTGGTGGATCCTGAAGGCTTTGCTACCACGAGGGGAAGTGCCGCCCAACAGCGAGTGGAATTTCTCCCATGTAAAGTAATTTATTTCTTTTTAGTTAAATGTTTAGCAATTTTATTATGAACTGTAGTTTCATAACTATGAGTGGCTAGAATCTTCAACTAAGGTTGAAGATGAAGCCCTGCCATTGTTTGGCATATTAGTTTCAGTTTTGTTTATACAATTTTGATGTTTTTAGTATAAATGTTCTGTCAATTATTTGAGTAGAATCTTATGATTGATTGTGTTTAAATTGTTCTGTTGGATATTCCTTGTGTTTCATCTTATAGATACATCAAATTGTTTTTGATTAAATTGGATTTCCTTTGTGATTTGTTAAAAGCGGATACATTGGATGCTTTTGGTTTAATTGGGATATTTGTTGTTTTTTGTCTTAAGTTGGATTCATGGAATTTTTTGATAGGCTATTTTTAGAACATTGAGATATATGCTTAACTTTAGCGGGGTGGATTCAGAAACCTTAGTCTTTTTATTAGTTTTTAAAATCAATTTAGTTTAGCTTTTATTTATTTTGCAACATATAATACAAAACTCGGAACTAGGTTAAGATAAGATTAGTTTAGATAAATTTATATTTTCACAACCCAATTCCCTGTGGATTCGACCTCGCACTTGCACAACGCTATATTGCAAACGACTCGTGCGCTTGCGAGTAATTTAAAACTCACAACAATCTCCCATGGCTCTGCCCTCTACCTCTTGATTTCTCTCGGTAGTTGCCATGAATGCTACTACCATTCCGAGTTGCTGGCCTTCCTCTTACGAACAGCCCTTCCCCACTTGATGCCTCCTTACTCTTGGCTTTGAAATCATGAGCCCTTATAGCATTGACCACAATTTCTTTAGTTAGTGTATCTCTTCCATATTCAATTGCATTAATTAAACTATCAAAACAATCAGGAAGAGAATTTAATAACATAATAGCCAATTGTTCATCCGGGAATTTAATACTACAACTAGCCAAATCTTGAACTAGTTTATTAAAGACATCAAGATTATCTTGCAACTCTTTATTAGGATCCATTTTAAAAGCAGAGATTCTTTTAAGAAGGTAAATCTTGTTAGGGAGAGTTTTGGTAAGAAACAATTCATCTAGTTTCTTCCATATGACAGCAGAATCTTCTGAGTCTCTGCACTCCCTTGAGACACTATCCTACATGTGCAAGAAAATTGTGTTGTATGCCATCTTCTTCATCTCAATCCGCTGGTCCTTTGTGATACTTGCTGAAAAAGCATCATATTCTCCAATAGCCAAGTCCACCTTCTATTGCATAAGAACGGCCTTGATCTTTCGCTTCCACAGGGAAAAATCTCCCTTTCCATCAAACTTCTCAACAACAAATTTGATCCCATCTTGTGGAGATGATCCCATATTTGTGCAGCACCCACAAATGCTTTCCAACTTCTTCTAAACCTCAAGAACATGATCGAAGATTGATCTCAATACCATTCTTGAATCAACCTCAAGAACAAGATCTCATCTTGATCTTTCCTCCATTCTTGAATCACCCAAGAAGTTTGTTCTTTAATTCTGGGAGTTTTGCTCCGATACCTTCTGTTCCTGCTTCGATACCCAACTGTACTAGCTCCTCCAGTTCTGATACCACTGTTGGGAAACCACCTTCTATGATGCCCAGGTGATGGTCTTCCAAACACCCAAGTCTAGAGTGACATGTATAAGAAAAAGAAACAGTAACCAATCAAAGCAAGAAAGAAAAGAACACAAGAAATTTGTTGACAAGGTTCGGCAAGGTGCCTATATCCCCGTGAGCTCCTCTGAGCTCTCTACACTATCTTAACAATGGAGTTCTTTACAATCAGCAACACTTCTTCAAGAATCCATAAGTTCTTGAAGAACCAAAGAAGAAGAAGAAGAAACTGATAAGAACTAACCCTGGAATTTTCCCTAGAAAATTCCCCTGACAAGCCCTTGAATCCCCTTTCTATTCTACTCTCTCTCTTCTAAACAACCAGCCTTACAAATGAGTCTCTCTTGTTTTGTGTCTTTGCACTCTTATAATTGATCTCCCTTTCAATCATAAGTTTTCACATTGCATCTTAGATTGAAGCTAGGTGACCCTTTATATAGTGCACCAACTTCTTGACCAATCTTGAGGGCCAATATCCACCCTTAGATCTTAAAGAATAATCATCCTTAGCCTTTGATCAATCATAAGTGATCCTATGCATTTTGTACATGTATCCTTGTACTTAACCAAGGCTAAATCAAATGGACCATGTGTGCCTTGAAGGTACGGCCTGGAACAGGGTGTGCTGTGGCCTGGAACATGGCAAACTTGCTGCCACTCTGGGCGCCGTGGCCTGGGGAAAGCTGCACCAAGGATTGCCCTTCCTCCTTGCACTCCTCCTTGCTGTGCGCTGCGGCTTAGATAAGGCTGGGCCTTGGCTTGCTCTAATGTTAGACCATTTTCCTGTTGTGTGCTGAGGCACACATCTAGTGTGCTGAGGTGCCAATGACAAATTTTGAACCTTTTCCAATCTTGTTTAAACCTTAGACAAATACCAACACTAACATTACACTAAAATAAAAAAAAAGGACCATAAGAAAACACGAAGTAGAACCAAACTTGAAAGGATGAGCATTTCTTGCAACTGAGTCTCAATACTTTGAGATAATTAGATCAACAAAATCTTGGTAATTAGGATCATTAAGCCATAATTTTGCAAGATAACAAAGAGAAGTGCAGTGCCTTTACTAGGTTGAATAATGAACTCATTTGCTTTTGTTCATCCTTAGTGCCAAATCTTGATTAGTCCCATTGTTTTACGAGACGGAGGGTGAGATAATGCAGAGGTTGTTCATATTTTTGCTTCATTAATTCCGTTAATCCTTGCCATGTATTAAAGGGAATCGGTGATGCACTTATTGTTGGAATTGGAATCTGCTTCATGTGTTCTTGATACTTCTCCGCATCTTTAATCACTATGTCTGTATAGAAAATCCATCACTGATTTTTGCACTAAAGTATGATTCTGATTGAAACTATAATGGATATTGATGCGATGAAATTAACACTAGCAAGTGCACTAATCGTTCAAGTAATAAAATGATGAGTAAATATCGTTCCCAATGAGAACTGAGCAAATACTACAGAAATTATGACTCAACTCTTGCTGTTATTTGAGCAAATGAATAATTGTAGGAGAAACGTTTACTAGCAATTAACTAAAGAAAAAAAAAACAAAAGTACTAATAATTAACGGAAGATTTGCAAACTTTGGAATGAAAACTCTTATGAACTAACGTGATAAGGACTCGACTTCACCTAAACCATAATTGACAAGATTTTTGAATGGACAAGTTTCACTTACTATGTTTTTCAAGATGGTAGAATCCCTAATCAATTGGTTATCCTTATTCAGCTCTAACAACAATCTCGAGAATCATCAACTTCAAATATCCATATTCTAGGTCTACTCTAGATTGATTCAACTTAAGAAGCATTAAGTTCAATGGAATTCCTTTCAGTTAAATCTCCTTATTCGGTTACGGTTTAAACGGACCACATGAACTTCCTAGAATCCCTATTCGGTTACTCTTATTTCATTCATGGCATGTTTTACCCTGGCTTTGCATAGCTAACAATCCAAAATCATATTTATTAATTCAACTATTCATAAAAGCATAGCTTCTCTATTCGACACATCACTATGCCTCAAGAAGGAATCAAAATAATAAACAGCATTAAGAACAATAAAACACACTCTTTGAAAAACAAAGTAAATTCCAACTTGTCCAAATAGCACTCAAGATATAGGTTTAGGATTCATTTATCCTTAACACAAAAATATCTACTCCATAACAATATTCAAACAACCCATGTTCATATTATAAAACATCAACATAGCTAGATAAGAATAACACAAAACCGGAGAAGAATGATTTAAAATCTTGATGCGTAGCCTCCCGGAGTGTCTCCAACTCTCCTTTTGCGTCTCCTCTCCTCCAAATTCTGTTTTTTTCTTCTACGACCACGCTCTCTCCTCTTGTTCAGCTAGGGTTTCAATTTATAACTTTCAGAATCCGCGAGTTGGCGCTGCAGCGCCAACATCCCGGTGCTGCAGCTTCAGGACGAATTTCTAACCCTAGTCTGGCGCTGCAGCTTCAACATCCCAGCGCTGCAGCGCCAACTTTCTATCCAAATCCTCTATTTTTGTCAGCTTCTAGCGCTGCAGCGCCAACATCCCGGTGCTGCAGTCTTGAGTTTCTGTCTCCTTTGTGCATTTTGGCCTTCCAGTGCTCTCCAGTGCTCTAGCAAGTGTCTGCACAACAGATTTCCATGACTTAGCATTGATCATTGAACTAAAACAACTTATTAGTAAAATAAGATAGACTAAACTCAAATTGCTAAAAACACATGCAACATAATTCTAATGCTTAAGATTAACACCAAAAACGTGCCTAAAAGCAGTATAATAACATGATTTATTAAGAGTTATCACACCCCCAAACTTACATTTTTGCTAGTCCTCGAGCAAACTAGAACAAAATTCTATGCACACACAACCTAAGAGTGAGAGATGGTTTGACTAGATTTGATATAACATGCCTCAAAGATTGCATATAGATTATAACACATGAAAACTTTCCAAATGTTGCTAATGTCTAGAATTTCAAATTTATTGCCAGCTTTATCTTACATCAAATTCTTCAAACGTGTGTGTATAACACCTTTATAAACTTAATCATTTCGCCACTCTGATCGGTTTATGCAAGCAGGTAGGATAATGCTAATCTTTCAAAGTCTATAAGCTTGCTTTTCATACCACTCTCCACTAATGTAGGCTATGACAATACTCGAGATCACCAGGACTTTATTCAGTTTATAACTTTGGCTAAGGTTAAGGTATGGTAAAAGATTGATTTGAGGCTCATATCACCTTAAGCACATCAACCAATAACAATTTTATTTCAAACTTTCCCTCAGTTATCATGGAATACTTCCAATACTTTTGCTGTTATCACATCTTCTTCTTCTTTTCTTCTTTTTTTTTTTCATATGCTTGTACTATAGTAGCACCAATCTTTATTTCCGTGTGCATTGATGAAACCATAACATAGCATGTACACGACGATCAAACACGGCTTTGCCAGCTGCCTGTGATAGGCATAATACAACTTGATCAAACAGTTCATGTGGTACACTTTTTAACTTCGATCTTTCCCTTGGTCACTCTCGATGGAAAATATTTGGTACTTAACACAACCAAGTCGAAGACCGCTTTCTCTTGCTCAATCCTCTGCCACCACTTAAGAGAATAGTCCATTCTTTAATCGATATGCTTACAGGTGAAAGGTAGAGTTGTAGCAATTTTTTTTATGTTTTTTTTTCTTTGAAAAAGAAATAAGTTAGATGATCGGGTGACAAAACAATAGATATCCAAGCTCAAAAGGGGAAAACTAAGGATAATCACATATGAAAGGTTGGCTAGAAAGGCTCAAACTTTCCAAACATGGTCTGGATCATTTCTTTGGTATAGTACTACCTAGGATTTCACCTCGAGTGGTCTTCAAACAAGATCTAGAGTTTAAGAGATCACAAGAACTACACTGCTCGTATAAACGTTCTCCGAAACAGCAAGACAACAAAGTTCTTAGGTGTAAGTGGTCATTGTGTTCAAAGAGTTTGATGTAAAATAAATCCAATAACAAATTCAAGCACACAGATAAACACAACATTTTTCAAATTTTCAATGGCCATAATCAAGTCAATCTATTTCTCATCATTGGCAGAATCAAAATCAAACAACAGAAAACACTCAGATAAAACAAACAGAAAAATAACTAGAAACATGAGCAGCACACAACACTTAGAAAAAGTTCCCACCCCTAAACTTAAATGATACATTGTCCGCAATGTATAAAATTTGAATTATAAAGTAAGAGAAGGGAACTCCCCTGATTAGACGGAGGCCGAATTAATCGTCCTTGTCAATGTCCTCATCCTCTGGATCATTACTATGACCGAGATATGGTGGTGCGATGAAGGAAGAAGGTTGAATTTTAGTGATTTAGAGAGAGAGAGGTGCTGGGAATCAGAATTTGAATTGACCTAACAGTGGCAAATCTGTTTATTTAAAAGCCCAGTGTGTGACTTGGCGCTGCAGTGCCAACTTCCCAGCGCTACAGCGCTGAATCTCTGGTCAGATCAGTGTGTAAGGGCAGGATCAGTGCTGCAGCGCCCAAAGTGTAAGGCTGCAGCACGAAGTCTCTGTCCTGACTCCAATTAGTCTTGAAACTAAACCAAAAATAACACATTTTAAAGCAATAAAAATTGAATTAACAAACAAACTAAACAGAACAAAAAAAAAATTTAAACACACAAAACAACTTCAAAAGGCAAGAAAATTAAAAAATAAGAACCAAAATGGTAGTTCTAATTTATAGTCTTTAGCTTGACTTTCTGATTTATGGCTCCTGGAGAATGGTTGTGGACGATTGAGGGTCAAACGCCCCCATAATGTAGTGCTTCAATCTGTGCCCGTTGACCTTGAACATCTCCTTGTTTTTCTCATGTCATATTTCAACGGCACCAAAAGGTGATACACTTATGACGGTGTATGGTCCAGTCCACCGAGATTTCAGCTTTCCCAAAAATATTTGCCGTCTTAGGATTTCTAGCAACCGTTCTTCCATTTTACCTGTCAACGAAGAAGATATTATAACAGGGAAAATATTTTTCTCTAAATAAGCATATTTCAAATGAGCAAGTAAAGTTTTCAATTCAGTTATTATTATTTGTTCCTCTGGCTCTTCTTTTCCCATTTCAGACTTCAAGTTCCTTGCTTCTTCTTCAATGATGAGTTTTTTAGTGGTATTAGTTCTTGATTCCATGATGTATCTCTCCAAAGTATCTTCATTTAATGTTTTCTCCTGAAACTCCTCAATGAGGTTATCAACAATATCTACTTGAAAACAAGAAGAAGTATAAAAGCCAGAAGTGTATTTCATAATGTTATACATATAAAAAATTACTTGCTCATCATTGACTCTTAAAGTCAATTTCCCTTGTTGTACATCAATTAAGGCTCTTCCTGTAGCAAGGAATGGACATCCGAGTATAAGAGGTACCTCCCGATCCTCTTCCATGTCAAGAACAATGAAGGCTACAGGGAATATAAATTTATCAATTTTTACCAGTACATCTTCTATAATTCCCCGTGGTATCTTAATAGATCGATCAGCTAATTGCAATGACACTGTTGTTGTTTTGACTTCTCCTAATCCAAGTTTCCTGAAAATTGAAAGAGGCATAAGATTAATACTGGCACCAAGGTCACATAAAGCTTTATCAAAAAATGATTTTCCCAAAGTGCAAGGTATAGTAAAACTCCCTGGATCTTTCAATTTTGGAGGTAGCTTGTTTTGCAGTATAACGCTGCACTCTTCAGTCAACATTACCGTTCCATGTTCCTCCAGCTTTCATTTATTAGACAAAATTTCCTTCAAAAATTTAGTGTAGCTAGGGACCTGTGCTAATGCCTCTACAAATGGTATGTTAATATGCAACTTCTTGAAAATCTCTAAAAATTTTGAGAATTGTTTGTCTAATTTTTCTTTTTGGAATTTCTGAGGGTAGGAAGAGGTGGCATACATTTAGTTTCAGAGTTAGAATCAATCAAACCTTTACCAGTAGACTTCTTTGCTGAAACTCATTTTTCCTCTTGCTCAGTCTCTTCTTTCTCGCCAACTTGCTGAGTAATTTCCTTAGGTTGTGGCTCTTCCAATTGTGTGCCCCTCCTTAGTGTTATGGCCTTGACATCCTCCTTAGGATTCTTTTCTGTGTTGCTCGGGAGGGAACCTTGTGCACGTCCAGAAATTATGGTTGCTAGTTGACCGACCTGAACTTCCAGGTTTTTGATAGATGCTTCTTGATTTTGGAATCTAGTTTCTGCTGTACTTAAGAATTTGGCCATCATATCCTCCAAGTTGGGCTTTTTTTCTTGAGGAGGGTATTCAGGATGATGTTGCTTCGCATTGCTTTGATTCCATAAGAAGTTCGGATGATTCCTCCATCCTGGATTATATGTGTTGCTGTATGGATTATTCTGCCTGTGAAAAATGAAACAAAATTAGCTTATTCAACAGATGAATTATATGCAAATTGATTACCTGCTTGGCAATTACTGCTATGATGATCACTACCACCACACAATTCACTTATTGTATGTGAGTTGGGACTAAGTCCATCAATCTTCTTGTTGAGAGTCTCTAGTTGTGCTGCTAGAGCTGTAACAACATCTACATTGTGCAATCCTGAGGCTCTGTTGATAGGTAAACTTTCAATTGGCCATTGATAAGAGTTTGTGGCCATTTCTTCTAGTAATTCAATGGCTTCTTCTGGAGTTTTTCTCATGATAGTGCCACCTGCAGCTGCATCAATCATGTTGCGGGTTGTACTAGTTAAACTGTTATAAAAATTTTGTACTTGCATCCAAGTGGGCAGCTCATGATGAGGACATCTTCTCAAAAGGTCTTTAAAATGTTCCCATACCTCATAGAGTGACTCCCGATCGACCTGCAATAATATAGTAATTTCATTACGTAACTTTACAGGTTTTACAGGAGGAAAGTATTTCCCTAAAAATTTATGTGCCAATTCTGCCCATATTGTTATGGATCTGACAGGCAAAGAAGTCAACCACCTTTCTGCTTTATCACTCAATGAATATAGTAATTTCATATGCTCAATGAAAATGATGAGTAAATATCGTTCCCAACGAGGATTGAGCAAATACTATAGAAATTTTGACTCAACTCTTGCTGTTATTTGAGCAAGCGAGTAATTGTAGGAGAAAAGTTTACTAGCAATTACCTAAAGAAAAAAAAACAAAAGCACTAATAATTAACAGAAGATTTGCAAACTTTGGAATGAAGACTCTTATGAACTAACGTGCTAAGGACTCAATTTCACCTAAACCATAATTGACAAGAGTTTTGAATGGACAAGTTTCACTTACTATGTTTTTCAAGATGGTAGAATCCCCAATCAATTGGTTATCCTTATTCAGGTCTAACCACAATCTCGAGAATCACCAACTTCAAATATCCATATTCCAGGTCTATTCTAGATTGATTCAACTTAAGAAGCATTAAGTTCAATGGAATTCCTTTCAGTTAAATCTCCTTATTCGGTTACGGTTTAAACGGACCACATGAACTTCCTAAAATCCCTATTCGGTTGCCCATATTTCATTCATGGCATGTTTTACCCTGGCTTTGCATAGCTAACAATCCAAAATCATATTTATTAATTCAACTATTCATAAAAGCATAGCTTCTCTATTCGACACATCACTATGCCTCAAGAAGGAATCAAAATAATAAACAGCATTAAAAACAATAAAACACACTCTTTGAAAAACAAAGTAAATTCCAACTTGTCCAAATAGCACTCAAGATATAGGTTTAGGATCCATCTATCCTTAACACAAAAATATCTACTCCATAATTATATTCAAACAACCCGTATTCATATTATAAAACATCAACATAGCTAGATAAGAATAATACAAAACCGGAGAAGAATGATTTAAAAGCTTGATGCGTAGCCTCCCAGAGTGTCTTCAACTCTCCTTTTGCGTCTCCTCTCCTCCAAATTCTGTTTTTTTCTTCTACGACCGCGCTCTCTCCTCTTGTTCAGCTAGGGTTTCAATTTATAACTTTTAGAATCCATGGGCTGGTGTTGCAGTGCCAACATCCTGGCGCTGCAGCTTCAGGACGAATTTCTAACCCTAGTCTGGCACTGCAGCTTCAACATCCCAGCGCTGCAGTGCCAACTTTCTGTCCAAATCCTCTCTTTTGTCAGCTTCCAGCGCTGCAACGCCAACATACTGGCGCTGCAGCCTTTAGTTTCTGTCTCCTTTGCGCATTTTGGCCTTCCAATGCTCTCTAGTGCTCCAGCAAGTTTCTGCACAACAGATTTCCATGACTTAGCATTGATCATTCAAATAAAACAACTTATTCGTAAAATAAGATAGACTAAACTCAAATTGCTAAAAACACATGCAACATAATTCTAATTCTTAAGATTAACACCAAAAAGGTGCCTAAAAGCAGTATAATAACATGATTTATTCAGAGTTATCAGATATCTCATGGATGGGATTATGAAGTCATCCAATTTAATACAAAGGAGATATGCAACTATACATTTTTTGGGGTGTTGAAGTCATCTGATTTAATTTAAAAAAATTGGTGATATTTTATATGATAAAAAAATGTATGATACAAATTAAGTTAATCATTTATAAAAATATGAATCAAAATTTGAGAACATTTTTATGAGATGAAAACATTTATATGAATGAAATACACGACCAATGGTGTTCAGACCCAATTTTTGTAACAGTTACTGTGGAATAAATTATGCTCCAAATTTTGATATGTACAACTTATCCAATCTAGTGTAACTCAAGGCAATGAGCAAGATATATGAATACTTTGAATTTTTGTGGATTTTATCTTTGGTTCACAGCTAGGGAGGACTTTGTTTCATTTAATTTATCACCAAACCGACGAAAAAAAAAGAACTATATCATATATAAAAAACTAAAATTATTGTAAAATTTAAATATTTATGGATACAAAAAACTTAAGCCGTTAAAATGAAGATAGATGTGTTTAAATTACATGATTTGTCTTCCAGTTCAATCACCTTTTTGCCGTTTTTGACATCAAGGGCTTTTTTCCTTTTATTTTTCTTACATTTAGAGCATTTATTTTTAACCCTTCTTCCTCTATTGCTCCTCCTTTTTTGAACTCGAGCTTTGATGTGTTTGCTTAGATCATTAATTTTGTTTCTGAGTCTGATACTAGTAGGTGATTAACTTTTAAGAACATATTGTTTTAATATCTTAATATGTGTGAGAGATAGCTAGAGAGGAGAGGGAGAAAGAAAGAGAGAGAGAGTTGCTACAAAGAATGTTTCTAACGAGATGACCTCGTAACAACTAATTCAGTAGTATTTATATTCTTTTGAAGTTAGCTTTGGTTTTTTCACCTTTAATAGTGTTTTTTTTTTTGGAATTTTATCCATCGGAACACATTATTTGAGAAGTGTTTATTAAATAAGTTTCATTTCGGAAATTGTAATAAATAAAAATAACTAAATATGAGGAGGATTCACATATGGGTTCTTCAAACAATCTACCTTTTACATGTGCTACAAGTGTTGACTAGTATGTAATTTTAGAAGGAAGATGTTATTCATATTCATAATTATATTTTTTTGAGGGGTCAAGTATAAAAATGATTTTTATATTGCCAAATTTTATACAAAATGTGAGGACCTTTGGGGGTAAACATCTTCGAACCTATCAATCGTTGAAAATGAAAATTTAGGGGAGAAAAGATAAAATGATGTTTTCTTTACCTATAAAACAAAGGAGTTGTTTTTGGCTTTGAGGGTGACTCTAAAGCTACATGCCAACCTTTGGTCCTTGCCCAAACTAGTCATGACAAACACGATTTATCGGTTGTATAAAGCTTGTTCGATAATTTTAGCCTCTATTTTTTCATCAATTTTCAAGTAAATAATATAAAATTACATAACATTCCTAATAGACACCATTTCATTAGTTGTGAAACATTAATAAATTTTTTTAACCATTTACATCTCAAATAATATATTCTTTAAAAGGCAAAGATAGATGTCTATTATAAATATATATTAACAATACTCATGACACATATATGGTAAATGTCTATGTGGAAGTTGATATGGACAACTTACCTTTTTCAACCATTTAATTATTAGCAGATTTATGTATGAAAACAAGAATAATCCATATAAGGTAACACTTTTTTCTCTTAATGTAGACATTAGATTTTGAAAAGAATCGAAACCAAGAGTTTAAAACCAACCTAGAAATGAAAAAATCGAACCAAATCAAATCAAATACCTATACCGAACCCAAAACTCAAATCAACGATCCATAAGTGGACTAATGGGCTAAAAATCATATGAGTATACAAGAAGAACAAAATTTAGGCCGATTTGTAGAAATTTAGATTTGTCCCAAACCGAGCCTGAAATGCAAGCCAAGGCTTAGTTAGCTAATTGGGCCCTTGGTCGGTTGGCTCAGACGAGGTTGGCATGCCTAGTTTGGTGTTTTCCTTGATTTTTGGTCGTTTGTCCACCTGATTGCTCCCATTCATCCTAAATAAACTCTACTTCAAATGTAAGTAAAATTCTTGGTCTTTGGATGTTCTTGGGGTCCAAGAATCAAATCCTACCCATCCATTTCCATTACCAAAGTTATTCCCAAAATCTGTTGGTATTTGTCTAAGGTTTAAACAAGGTTTGAATGGCTTCAGCATTAGAGCATGCAAACCAGTGTGCACCATGGCATAGAACTTTCAAGGTGTGACACCCAGCATGGAGGAGCTTCTGGCCTGGTGTGTGCCATGGCTTAGACTCTCTCAGGCTGCGGTGCCCAAAACGTTAGAGATGTCTGCTTTGTCCTGGGCTGCGGCCTGCCCTGTTCTGGGCCGCGGCGCTAAGTACAATGATGCACACATGTTTCAGCTCTTTGAGTGGTGCGTGGGACATGTCCAAAATGCACAACTTCACTTAGGATTGATGGAGGGCCATGGTTAATTGGTCATCAAGATATAAGGGTGGAGATTGACTCTCAAGATTGGACAAGAAGTTGGTGCACTATATAAAGGGTCACCTAGCTTCAATCTAAAAGATGTGTGAGGAAAAACTTGTGATTAAAAGTGAGATCAATTGTAAGAGTGCAAAGACACTAAACTCAAGAGAGATTCTATAGAAAGGCTGGTTGTTTAGAAAGAGAGAGAGTAGAATAGAAAGGGATTCAAGGGCTTGTAAGGGGAATTTTCTTAGGAAAATTCTAGGGTTAGATCTTATCACTTTCTTCTTCTTCTTCTTCTTTTGTTCTTCAAGAACCTATGAGTTCTTAGAAGGGTGTTGCCGATTGTAAAGAACTCCATTTATAAGATAGTGCAGAGAGCTCAGAGAAGCTTACGGGGACATAGGCATAATGCTGAAGCTCGTCAACAAATTTCTTGTGTTCTTTTCTTTCTTGCTTTGATTGGTTGCTGTCTCTTTTCTTTATACAAGTCACTTTAGACTTAGGTGTTTGGAAGACCATCACCTGGGCATCATTGAGGTTGTTTTCCAATAGTGGAATCAGAGCTTGCACAGCTGGGTATCAAAGCAAGAATAGAAGGTATTGGAGCAAGACTCCAAGAATTAAATAACAAACTTTTTGAGTGATTCAAGAATGGAGTAAAGATCAAGATCAGATCATGTTCGTGAGGGTGATTCAAGAACGGTGTTGAGATCAATCTTTGATTATGTTCTTGAGGTTTAGAAGAAGTTGGAAAGCATTTGTGGGTGCTGCACAAATCTGGAATCATGTCTGCAAGATGGATTCAAATTTCGTTGTTGAGAAGTTTGATGGAAAGAGAGATTTTTCCCTGTGGAAGCAGAAGATCAAGGCTGTTCTTATGCAACAGAAGGTGGACTTGGCTATTGGAGAAGATGATGCTTTTCCAGCAAGTATCACGGAGGACCAGCGGATTGAGATGAAGAAGATGGCATACATCACCATTTTCTTGCACTTGTCGGATAGTATCACAAGGGAGTACGGAGAGTCGGAAGATCCTGCTGTCATATGGAAGAAACTAGATGAGTTGTTTCTTACGAAAACTCTCCCTAACAAGATTTATTTTCTTAAAAGAATCTTTCCTTTTAAAATGGATCCTAATAAAGAGTTGCAAGATAATCTTGATGTCTTTAATAAACTAGTTCAAGATTTGGCTAGTTGTAGTATTAAATTCCCAGATGAACAATTGGCTGTTATGTTATTAAATTTTCTTCCTGATTGTTTTGATAGTTTAATTAATGCAATTGAATATGGAAGAGATACACTAACCAAAGAAATTGTGGTCAACGCTATAAGGGCTCATGATTTCAAAGCCAAGAGTAGGGAGGCATCAAGTAGGAAAGGGCTGTTCGTAAGAGGAAGGCCAGCAACTCAGAATGGCAGTAGCATTCATGGAAACTACCGGGAGAAATCAAGAGATAGAGGGCAGAGTCATGGGAGAGTACATTCCAAACCAAGATTTGGAGGAAAGAGGTGCTTCTACTGCAACAAGGAGGGTCACTTCAAGAAAGATTGAAGAGGTTGTGGTATGAGAGAGGGAGAAGCCATACGAACAATGGAGAGGCTTCGGTTATTAAAGGAGTATAGTAAGATGATGTTCTTGTTGTGTGCTCAAATGTGAGCAGGAGGCAAGGCAGCGAGAAATGGATTATGGATTCCAGGTGCACTTATCACATGTGCCCTCACAAGGAATGGTTCAAGAATTTCAAGGAAATCAATGATGGAAGGGTTTTCTTGGGAGAATGACAATTCTTGCCATGTGAGGGGGATAGGAGACATCCAGTTGAGGATGTTTCATGGAATTACAAGGCTGTTGCGGAATGTAAGGTATCTCCCAGATTTGAGGAGGAATTTGATCTCATTGTGGCAGCTGGATTGCATGGGGTATACATACAAGGTAGAGGGAGGAAATATCAAGGTGACCAAGGGATTTTTGGTAGTGATCAAAGCAGCAATCAAAGTTGGACTCTATAAGATGATCGGAGAGACAAAAATCAAGGATCAAGCAGCAAGCTTGATGGTTGAGATGGATAGGGCAGCCCTTTGGCACACTCACTTGGGACATATGAGAGAAAAGGGGCTGCAAGTTCTCAGCAAGGATGGTCTACTTGGTGGTGACAAAGTAGAGAAACTAGATTTCTGTGAGAGTTGCATTCTTGGGAAGCAACATTGGGTCAGCTTCAACATCAGAGTTCAAAAGTCTAAAGGAATTCTTGACTACATCCATGTGGATCTTTAGGGACCAGCAAGGACACCAACACAGGGAGGTAATCGTTACTTTCTATCTTTAATTGATGATTATTCAAGAAAGGTTTGGGTTTATTTGCTTAAAAATAAATCAGATACTTTGAATAAATTTGTGGTGTGGAAAAAGTTGCTAGAGACTCAAATGGGCAGGGTAGTTAAGGTGTTAAGAACCGATAATGGCTTAGAATTTTTTAATAAGGATTTTGATAAATTCTGTGAATTAAATGGCATTCTAGGACATAGAATGGTTGTGAAAATCCCTCAGTAAAATGGTGTTGCTGAGAGGATGAATAGAACCCTTATGGAAAAGGTTAGGTGCATGTTAATTGGGTCCGGTTTACCAAAATATTTTTGGGGAGAAGCTGTGTCTATAGCTGCATACTTGGTTAATAGATCACCCTTTAGGGCTTTAGACCTTAAGACTCCCATGGAGATGTGGAGTGGAAAACCCCCTGAGTTGAACAACCTTAGGACTTTTGGATGTGCTGCATATGCACATCAAAAGGATGATAAACTTAACCCAAGGTCTAGAAAATGTGTGTTTCTAGGGTATGGTGATGGGGTTAAGGGGTATAGGTTGTGGTGCTTAGAACCAAAAAGAATGAAACTCATTATACGTAGGGATGTTATTTCTAATGAATTGTTATTTCCCAACTTGGAGAAAACTAACCCTGCAGGGGCTAGTGAGCAAACCAGTCCGAAATTTGTGGAGCATCACATCAAGGATAATTCGAATTTAGCAGAGTAAAGAAGGCAAGAGGGTTTAGACCAGGTAGAGCCCATTGAAGAAGTCCAAGCTCAGGATACGCAAGAGGTGGCTGAATTGGAAGAGGATGATGCAGCAAGTCTGAATGACTACCAACTCATAAGGGACCGGGAAAAGAGGGTGGTTAGACCACCTTTAAGATATGGTTTTGCTAGTGCTAGTGTAGCAGCTCCTTGGACAGAAAGAGAGGTTGAACCAGAAACTTACATGGATGCTATGGAATGTAAGGAGTCATCAAAGTGGCAGCTAGCTATGGAGGAAGAAAAGGATTCTTTGAGGAAGAACAACTCTTAGGTATTGGTATCCAAACCAGAAAAACAGAAAGTTGTGGATTGTAGATGGATCTACGAGATCAAAGAAGGGAACACTCCAGGGGATGAAGTCTGGTATAAAGCTAGGCTGGTGGCGAAGGGGTTCACTTAAAGAGAATGCATAGACTTCACCGAAATATTCTCACCAATTGTGAAATACAAGACGATCAGGATAGTGTTACCATTGGTGGTCTAATTCTATTTGGGAAATCGAGCAAATGATGTGAAGACAGCGTTCTTACATGGAGAGCTTGATGAGACCATTTACATGAGGCAACCTGAAGGCTATGAGGATGGAAGGTAGGAAGATTTGGTGTGCCAACTGAAGAAATCTCTATATGGTCTGAAGCAATCACCTCGGCAATGGAATAAGAGGTTTGATTCCTTTGTAACTAGCCTGGGTTTCATGAGGAACTACGATGATTCGTGCTTGTATTACAAGGGGCATAAGGTGGAGGAAGTGGTGATCATCCTGATCTATGTTGATGATATGTTGCTGGTTGGGAGCAGCATGGAGAGGATAAGAAAATTGAAGGCTCAACTCAGTAAGGAGTTTGAGATGAAGGATCTTGGCCATGCATAGAAGATCCTTAGGGTGTGCATCATCCGGGAAAGGAAGAGAAACAGATTAAAGATCTCTCAAACTTTCTATATAGAGAAGATGATATCTGTTGTGAGTTTTAAATTACTCGCAAGTGCACGAGTCGTTTGCAATATAGTGTTGTGCAAGTGCGAGGTCGAATCCACAAGGAATTGTGTTGTGAAAATATAATTTTATCTAAACTAAACTTATCTTAACCTAGTTCCGAGTTTTGAATTATATGTTTGCAAAAGAAATATAAACTTAAACTAAATTGATTTAAAAATAAATGATAAAAAGACTAAGGTTTCTGAATCCACCCCACCAAAGTAAAGCATATATTTTCATGTTCTATATAAAAGTAATCAAAAAATTCCATGAATCCAACTTTAAACAAAAAACAACGAATATCCCACCTAAACTAAAAGCATCCAATGTATCCGCTTTTAACAAATCACAAAAGAAATCCAATTTAATCGAAAACGATTCGATGTATCCATCAGATGAAACACAAGGAAAATCCAATTTAACAATTAAAACACAATCAGTCATAAGATTCTACTCAAATAATTGACAGAACATTTATACTAAAGAAAACATCATAATTGTATAAACAAAACTGAAACTAATATGCCAAACAACAGAAGGCTTCATCTTCAACCATAGTTAAAGATTCTAGCCACTCATAGTTATGAAACTGCAGTTCATAATAAAAGTGCCAAACATTTAAACTAAACAAAACAAAATTAAAAGAAATATTTACTATACAAGGGAGAAATTCCACTTGCTGTTGGGCGGCATTTCCCCTCGTGGAAGCAAAGCCTTCGAGATCCACCAGAATGCTAGCAGACATCCATCGAATTACACCAAATGGCCCAGGAATTGCAAACCGAATGATGAAGTCAGATGGTGTTTATATAGGGGGAGTCTCGAAGCACTATAGGTTTCAGATTCGATGTGGGATACTGCCCCGAGTGCGCTCGATCGCAGAATAGTGCGATCGATCGCATTTGCGCTTGATCGCAGGTCTTGTGTGCACGATCGCCTGTGCACTCGCTCATGAGTCAGGTGCGATCGATCGTAAGAACACTGCACTACAAAGATTTTGATGTGGGATATTGACCATGCACTCGATCGCAGCACGGTGCGATCGATCGCTAATGCTCTTGAAGCTTGACATCTCCTGAAATGCTTCATTTTCTCCACAAACCTATAAAAATACAGAAAACACATAAAACACATAAAATAAAGTGAAATAGTACAAGTTAAGAACCTAACAAATATAAATTAAAGGGCTTAAATATGCAATATTTAAGACTCATCAAATACCCCCAAACTTATATTTTGCTAGTCCCTTAGCAAAACAAAATAAAAAACTAAATGAAAAACAAAGAACATAAAGATAAGTTCATCACTCATGTTATCCAAAAATTTAAGGAGAACTCAAAATCATGAAATTCATTCATGAGCAAGCTTAAAATTTAAGGAGCACTCAAAATCACAGAATTTCTCATCAGAATAAACAACGATGGCATAGTTTTATTTATTTATTTATTTATTATATAAGGTTCTACTATGTTTAGTTCCCTTAAGCTTTCTAATTGACTCATGTAACGAGTGTTGAGTCAATGACTCCCAAACCAGATGGTTTTAAGGCATTAGGTGTAAAGACACCCCTAAAGACTTACTAACTCGAGTCAAGAAGGCTACGAAACTAAACTGTCCTTAATGCTACCAAGCAAAATTTCCACCTTTTGACATGAACACTCACTGCTTACTGAGGCAAGAGGTCCAGTTACTCAGTGAAAAATTTTGCAATGATCATTATGAATAAAGTTCCCACCTTTTGACGTAAACACTCACTGCTTACTGAGGCAAGAGGTCCAGTTACTCAATGGAAAGTTTATTGATGATGATCATTTTTTTCTTTTTTTTTATATATGCCCAAGTGTTTATCTAACAAGTCATCTCATTTCAGTTAAGATAAGAAACATACACATTAACATCACATGTCATACCTCACACAAATATGTGCTAATGTGCATGTGTTAGATTGGCTCAAACATGTGAATTCTCAACTGCTTAAAGTAAGTAACTAAAGTTTAAACTCTATCATCGGATCATGTGTTCAAAGTTTTAAACTCACCAATGAAATCACATCACAATTTTTTCATATCAACCAAAATTTTCAGACGAACATGAACATGCATTTATCTTCATGAAGAAAAAAAACAACATAAATTAAGACAAAGTGTGTGTAACATGTCTCCTATACCCCCAAACTTAAATGACACATTGACCCCAATGTGTGAATAATATGGAAAGAGCTGACCTGGGATATGGAGAACTATCTGGACTAGTATGGCTCGTAGCATACCCCCAAACTTGAACTGAAGTACGCGTTGTCCTAGAAAAATAAAGACTGGAAAACAAAAAATACTGGAAATACACATTAATCATAAATATGTAAAATAATAAATAAACAGAAAAGATAAGCTGTGGGGTGCCTCCCATGAGCACTAAGTTTAAAGTCTTCAGCCAGACTCTCCTTAGTAGATGACCCTCAATCAGAGTAAATAGGATCCGTTAACAATATCGTCTCAATGTCCGGACTCCTCAACTCCAAGAATGGTTTTAGCCTCTGTCCATTTACCTTGAAAGTGCTACCTTTCTTTGGATCCTCAATCTCGATGGCCCCATGAGAAAAAACTAACCGAATAATAAAGGGGCCGGTCCATCGAGATTTGAGCTTGCTTGGAAAAAGATGCAAGCGTGAATTGTAAAGAAGAACTTTTTGACCCGACTCAAAAGCTCGTCTCAAAATGTGTTGGTCATGAGTCTTCTTTATTTGTGCCTTGTAGGACCGTGCACAATCGTATGCATCATTCCGTAGCTCCTCTAATTCATTGAGTTGGAGCTTCCTTTGTGTGCCAGCCTTCAAAAGATTGAAGTTCAACTGCTTGATAGCCCAATAGGCTCTATGCTCTAATTCAACCGGAAGGTGACATGCCTTTCCGTACATAATACGATAGGGAGACATGTCAGTTGGTGTCTTGAAGGCTGTCTGATATGCTCATAGTGCATCAGTCAATCGCATAGACCAATCCTTTCTATTAGGGTTCACAGTTTTCTCTAAAATGTGTTTGATCTCGTGATTAGAAATTTCCACTTGTCCACTCGTCTGCGGGTGATATGGGGTGGCAACTTTGTGTGAGATGAAATATTTTTTCATCAACTTCTCAAAAATTCGGTTGCAAAAATTCTTACCTCCATCACTTATGATTGCTCGAGGCGTACCAAATCGAGCAAAAATAGTGTCCTTCAAAAACTAGACCACAATTCTGTAGTCATTGGTCTTGCACGCAATGACCTCCACCCACTTGGATAGATAGTCCACAGCAACTAGAATGTACAAGTAGCCAAAGGAGTTTGGGAACGGTCCTATAAAATCAATGCCCCACACGTCAAAAATCTCAAAAATTAGAATAGGGTTGAGGGGCATCATATTACTCCTAGAAATACTCCCTAGCTTTTGGCAATGCTCACAAGATACACAGTAAGTGTGAGAGTTTTCGGAACAGGGTAGGCTAATAGAATCCGTACTTCAAAATCTTCGCAGCGTTCTTTTTAGCACTGAAATGGCCTCCACAAGAATGATCATAACAAAAAGTGATGACATTAGATTGGTCATGCTCAAGAATACACCTTCTGATGATTTGATCTGGACAATACTTGAACAGGTAAGGATCATCCCAGAAAAAATGTTTTACCATGGCTAAAAACTTTGATTTATCTTATCGCCCCCAATGTAATGGCATTTGACCAGCGACAAGATAGTTCACTATATCAGCAAACCATGGCACGGGATTGTGAGCAATGTGCATCAATTGCTCATCAGGAAAGGTCTCAGAAATGGGGGTGGCAGCCTCAGTGAAATCCACTATCAACCTAGACAAATGGTTTGCCACCATATTTTCGGAACCTTTCTTATCCCGAATCTCTATGTCAAACTCTTGAAGTAGCAAGATCCATCGGATAAGACGAGATTTAGGATCTTTTTTAGAGAAAAAACACTTCAATGCTGCATGGTCCGAGTAGATAATGACTTTAGATCCTAACAAGTAGGATCTGAACTTGTCTAATGCAAAAACGACTGCTAGCAACTCCTTCTCAGTGGTAGAGTAATTGATTTGTGCGTCGTTTAGAGTTCAACTTGCATAATAGATAATATGGGGAAGTTTATCAACACACTACCACAAAACAACTCCAATAACATAGTCTGATGCGTCACACATAATTTCAAAAGGCACACCCTAGTTGGGTGGCTGAATAATGGGTGTGGACGTCAGAATCTTCTTTAGATCCCCAAATACTTTCTTACAATCTTCATCAAATACAAATGGGGAATCCTTCATTAATAACTTGCACAAGGGCCGGGTGATCTTGCTGAAATTTTGGATAAATCTCCTGTAAAATCCTGCATGGCCCAGAAAAGAACGAACCTCCTTCACTGTACATGGGGGTGGAAGTTTGGAAATCAGGTCTACCTTCGCTTTGTCGACCTCAATCCCCCGATGGGATATGATGTGCCCCAGTACAATACCTTGCTTGACCATAAAATGGCACTTCTCCCAATTAAGCACCAGGTTTTTCTCCTTGCACCGCACTAAAACCAAGGTGAGACGGTGCAGGCACTCCTCAAATGATGAACCGAAGACAGAGAAGTCATCCATGAAAATTTCTAAGATCCACTCTACCATGTCAGAGAATATGCTGACCATGCACTGCTGAAAAGTAGCGGGTGCATTGCATAACCCAAAGGGCATGCGACAGTAGGCGAATGTCCCAAAAGGACATGTAAATGTCGTCTTCTCCTGATCTTCAGGGTCCACGGGGACCTGGTTATATCTAGAATAACCATCCAAAAAGCAATAATACTCGTGCCCAGCCAAACGCTCCACCATCTGATCAATAAATGGAAGTGGAAAGTGATCCTTTCTTATGGCAACGTTCAACTTACGGTAGTCTATACACACACTCCACCTTGACTGAACACGAGTTGGCACCAACTCATCGTCCTTATTCTTTACTACCGTCAATCCCGTTCGCTTGGGCACGACATGAATCGGGCTCACCCACTTGCTATCAGAGATGGGATAAATGATCCCTGCATCTAACAGCTTAATTATTTCTGCCCTCACAACCTCTTGCAGAGCTGGGTTGAGCCTTCTTTGTGGCTCCCTCGATGGGTTGGCATTCTTCTCCAAATGTATCTTGTGTATTACCACTGAGGGGCTGATCCCCTTAATATCCTCAATGGTCCAGCTAATAGCTTCCTTGTGCTCTCTTAAAACATCTAATAATTTCTCCTCTTGAGTCTCACCCAAATCTGAAGCTATAATCACAGGCAAACAATCTGCTGGACCTAAGAACTTATACTAAAGATTATCCGGTAAAGGCTTAAGTTCCTTCTTGTGGGGTTCAGGTGCTACCGTCTCCTCCTTCTCATTGCTTTCTCGAGGATCAGACTCCAAAATGGCATTAACTTGCTCGAGTAACTTATCTAAGCCTAAGTCCTCTCCAAAGTGAGCAAAGCATGCCTCAAGGGGATCCTCAATGCTTGATTCATTCACAATCTCCTCAAAAATCTCCTCTATCAAGCATACATTTCTCACTTCATCATACTCCAGTGGTTGCCTAGTGATATCAAAGATGTTTAACTCCACTTTCATATTTCCAAAGGAAATCTTCATCACCCTTGTCCTACAATTGATCAGGGCATTAGCCGTGGCTAAGAATGGTCACCCTAGAATAACCGGTATCTGAATCCCTACATTCTGAACCGGTTCTGTGTCAGCATAATAAAATCCACCGGGAAATAGAACTTATCTACTTTTATCAAAACGTCCTCAACTATTCCCCATGTTATTTTCACTGACCTGTCAGCCAATTGAAGCGTCGTGTTTGTGGGCTTCAATTCTCCTAACCCTAACTACAGATAGACTGAGTAAGGCAAAAGATTCACACTTGCTCCTAGATCCAATAGAGCCCTCTCGATCTGGCTGACACCTATCGTGCAAGAAATGGTAGGACTCCCAGGGTCTTTATACTTGATGGGTAGCTTGCACTGAAGGATTGAGCTAACCTACTTGATCAAAAATGCTTTCTTCGGGACATTCGTCCTCCTCTTGATAGTGACCAAGTCCTTTAAAAACTTGGCATATGATAGTAATCTCCTCTTGATGGATGGCATCCAAAAATGGGAAATTGAATTGGACTTGCTTAAATACCTCCAAAATTTCCTCATACTTCCCTCCTTTCTTGGGCGCCTGTAATCTCTCAAGGTAGGGCACTTTAGGTATAAATGACCTAGGAGGGTTCTTCATAGTAGGTGTGGCTGTAGATGGCTCAGCATCTCTCTTCTCCTTATTGCCACCTTCTTCCCCTTACTGTACAGCAGGGGTCTCTTCTACTCGATTGTCCACTTGTCTTCCAGACCTTAGTGTAACAATCGACTGTACTTGTTCCTCCCCGTGCGTAAGATGTGAAGAATTTCCAACCATAAATTGTCCCTTCGGGTTGGGCACGGGTTGACTGGGGAACTTTCCTTTCTCTCTCTCACCCAAGTGACTTGAAATTTTCCCTATTTGACTCTCCAGCTTGGCAATTGCTTGGGTGTTTACAACTGTTGCACTCCTTACATCACTCATATTTTGGCTAGCCGTCTTCATGAACTCCTTAAGGGTTTCCTCAAGCGACTGTGAAACTGGTGCTGGTGTTTGAGTAGGTGCTTGATAAGCAGGTGATGGTGCTGGATGGGCAGAACCACCATGACTAGGAATTTGTGGGGAAAATCCGAGAGGATACTGATTGTTAGCATGATGAGGGGCTCCTCCCTGATTCATTGGTTGGTTCTGCTTCCATGAAAAATTTGGGTGGTTCCGCCACCCTGGATTGTACGTCTTAGAGTATGATCCATTCGACTACCTCCAATAGTCATTGAAAGCATTTACTTGTTCCATAGGATACTTGGCAAAAGCAAACATTGATGGACAATTTTGTGCTAGATACATGGGACTAGAACAGATGAAACAGCTATCAACATTGAATGTGTTGGCATCATTGATGGACTGGCCCACAGTGAGAGCGTCAATCCTCTTAGTAAGCGCATCTAACTTCATCCTCAGGTCAGTGTCCTCCTTTACCTCATAGATGCCTCCTCTCTTGGGAGCACGAGTGGATTTATCTTGACAGCTTGAAAAATCCCACTGTTGCGAGTTATCGGACAACTTGTCCAACGCCTTGTATGCTTCCTCCCCCGTCAGACTAAAAAATGCCCCCCATTCATAGACTCAATCATGCTACGGTTGGGTTGAGTTAACCCTTGGTAAATGAACTGAATGAGTCTCTACTTTTCATATCCATGTGGAGGGCATCTGATCAGTAACTCTTTGAAGCACTCCCAGCTCTCACAGAACTTCTCATCATCGTCCTGAGTGAAAGAACTAATCTCCTTTCGGCACTCATTCACTTTAGACATTGGGAAAAACTTATGATAAAATTTACTAAGCAGGTTTTCCCAAGATGTTATAGACCTGGGTGTGTTGGAATCCAACCATGCCCTAGCTCTATCGTGAAGAGAAAAAGGGAAGAGTCGAAGAAGGACAGACTCCTCAGAGAAGTTCTGAAATTTTAATGTAGCACAAATATCTTTAAACTTCTTCACATGACTATAAGGGTTCTCAAGATCTAAGCCATGAAATGAGGGTCGGAGTTGGATGACATGTGGCTTTAAATCAAAATGGGTGGCATTGGTAGGTGGCAACACTATGCAAGAGGATGAATTAGTTGGGTGCGAACAAATCCCTAATGGATGTAGTGGAGTCCACGTTCCAAGCTCTCGGTTGCTCTACATGTTCTGGATGATTTGCATTCCTAAAATTTTCTCCCATTTTAACTGTCTCTCTTTCAACTAGTGCTCTTTTCTGTCTCCTAAGAGTTCTTTCTAAGTCGGGATCTAAATGTATCAAATCTAAATTCAGGGATCTCCGACCAAGCATACACTGCACAAAAAGCACTAATATAACCTAACCAGCAGAAATTTGCAAAAATGTGTTATTATTTTTTATTTAACAATGCAAATAAAAACAAATAAAATTGTAAACAGAAAAATCAAACAACAATATTGCTAACTAACTAGTAAAAAAATAAAATTAATTCAAACAAAAATTTCACCAACCAAACAATTCCCCGGCAACGGTGCCAAAAACTTGTTGTGAGTTTTAAATTACTCGCAAGCGCACGAGTCGTTTGCAATATAGTGTTGTACAAGTGCGAGGTCGAATCCACAGAGAATTGCGTTGTGAAAATATAATTTTATCTAAACTAAACTTATCTTAACCTAGTTCCGAGTTTTGAATTATATGTTTGCAAAAGAAATATAAACTTAAACTAAATTGATTTAAAAACAAATGATAAAAATACTAAGGTTTCTGAATCCACCCCACCAAAGTAAAGCATATATTTTCATGTTCTATATAAAAGTAAACAAAAAATTCCATGAATCCAACTTTAAACAAAAAACAACAAATACCCCAATTAAACCAAAAGCATCCAATGTATCCGCTTTTAACAAATCACAAAGGAAATCCAATTTTATCGAAAACGATTCGATGTATCCATCAGATGAAACACAAGGAATATCCAATTTAACAATTAAAACACAATCAATCATAAGATTCTACTCAAATAATTGACAGAACATTTATACTAAAAAAAACATCAGAATTGTATAAACAAAACTGAAACTAATATGCCAAACAACGGTGAGGCTTCATCTTCAACCTTAGTTAAAGATTCTAGCCACTCGTAGTTATGAAACTACAGTTCATAATAAAAGTGCTAAACATTTAAACTAAACAAAACAAAATGAAAAGAAATATTTACTATACAAGGGAGAAATTCCACTTGCTGTTGGGCGGCACTTCCCCTCGTGGTAGCAAAGCCTTCGGGATCCACCAGAATGCTAGCAGACGTCCACAAGATTACACCAAATGGCCCAGGAATTGCACACTGAATGATGAAGTTAGATGGTGTTTATATAGGGGGAGTCTCAAAGCATTATAGGTTTCAGATTCGATGTGGGATACTGCCCCGAGTGCGCTCGGTCACAGAATAGTGCGATCGATCGCATTTGCGTTCAATTGCAGGTCTTGTGCGCACGGTTGCCTATGCACTCTATCGTGAGTTAGGTACGATCGATCATAAGAACACTGCACTGCAAAGATTTTGATGTGGAATATTGACCATGCACTCGATCGCAGCATGGTGCGATCGATCGCTAATGCTCTTAAAGCTTGACATCTCCCGAAATGCTTCATTTTCTCCACAAACCTATAAAAATACAGAAAATATATAAAACACATAAAATAAAGTGAAATAATACAAGTTAAGAACCTAACAAATATAAATTAAAAGGCTTAAATATGCAGTATTTAAGACTCATCAATATCTAAGTTCTCTATGGAAGATAGCAAACCAGTGAAGGTTCCTCTTGCTGGTCATTTCAAGTTCTCAAGCGAACAATGTCCAAGATCGAATGAGGAGAAGAAGGAAATGGAAAAGGTCCCCTACTCTAGTGCGGTTAGTTCAGTCATGTTCATGATGGTAAGCACTAGACCTGACATTGCTCATGCAATGAGTGTCCTTAGTAAGTTTATGAGTAATCCCGGAAAGGAGCATTGGCTTAGGATGAAGGGGTTGCTGAGGTACTTGAAAGGAAGCCCAGAAGTAGGGCTGGTTTATGAGAAGAGGGGTAAGTTCATCTATCTTGAAGGTTATGCGAATTCAGACTACGAAGCTGACCGAGATAAAGAAGATCAATTACCTCCTACTTCTTCAACTTAAACAGATGTTGTGTAAGTTGGAAGGCTCAGTTGTAGCTGGTGGTAGCACTCTCAATAACCGAGGCTAAGTATATAGCAGCTACGGAAGCCATCAAGGAGGCTATGTGGTGCAAAGGGTTGCTGGAAGAGTTGAAGGTACTAGAGGAGCAGGTTGTGGTGTATTTGGATAGCCAAAGTGCATTGCACTTGTGCAAGAATCCGGTGTTTCATGAGAGGACAAATCACATGGATGTTCGATACCATTTCATTCAGGAAAATGTTTTGAAAGGATTCATCCATGTGGACAAGGTAGCCACGGAAGAAAACCCTGCGGATTTAGGTACTAAAGTTCTACCTCTAAGCAAGTTCAATCATTGCCTTGGACTTCTTAGAATTGGAGTCGGTTGATATAATGACTCAAGATGAGTTTGGATATTGAGTTCTTTGTACAATGGGTTCGGGTTTAAACACTTGGACAAAGGTAGAGATTGTTGGTATTTGTCTAAGGTTAAAACAAGGTTTGAATGGCTTCAGCATTAGAGCATGCACACTAGTGTGCGCCATGACATAGAACTCCCAAGGTGCAGCGCCTAGCATGGAGGAGCTTCTGACTAGGTGTGTGCCGTGGCTCAGACTCCTTCAGGCCGCGGCTCCCAGAAAGTTAGAGATGTGTGCTTTGCCCTGGGCCACAGCGCCAGGCACACTAATGCACACATGTTTCAGCTCTTTGAGTGGTGCGTGGGACATGTCCAAAATGCACAACTTCACTTAGGATTGATGGAGGGCCATGGTTAATTGGTCATCAATATCTTAGGGTGGAGATTGGCTCTCAAGATTGGACAAGAAGTTGGTGCACTATATAAAGGGTCACCTAGCTTCAATCTAAAAGGTGTGTGAGGAAAAACTTGTGATTAAAAGTGAGATCAATTGTAAGAGTGCAAAGACACTAAACTCAAGAGATATTCTGTAGAGAGACTGGTTGTTTAGAAAGAGAGAGAGTATAATAGAAAGAGATTCAAGTGCTTGTAAGGGGAATTTTCTTGGGAAAATTCCAGGGTTAGTTCTTATCACTTTCTTCTTCTTTTATTTTTCAAGAACCTATGAGTTCTTGGAAAGGTGTTGCTGATTGTAAAGAACTCCATTGATAAGATAGTGCAGAGAGCTCGGAGGAGCTCACGGGGACGTAGGCACATTGCCGAACATCGTCAACAAATGTCTTGTGTTCTTTTCTTTCTTGCTTTGATTGGTTGCTGTCTCTTTTCTTTATAAAAGTCACTCTAGACTTGGGTGTTTGGAAAACCATCACCTGGGCATCATTGAGGTGGTTTCCCAATAAAATCTCTCCTAATTACCACGATTGACTTCATCCTAGCCGTTGAAACATTTTTGGCATGTTTCGACAATCAATATCAACCATTCAGACTACCTCCTCAAGACTATAGATAGACTCACCCATTTTACTTCAAAAACACATCTACAAACCTTCAACACTTACAAGATTTAAGAGCTCTATCATTCTTTAAGCTTTCATCTTTCAACCTTCCTCCATTTTTTCTCCAAAAAATGGCCATTGTGTTTTTTAGTAAAATTATTTTAGATCTGCCTAAGACCAAGGCTTTAGCAATCGAAGGTTTTCAACGAAGTGAGGTCCTGCTTTGTGAATGATTCGAGACCTGTCAATCACATGAATATTGAAAATAAAATGAAAAAAATAGTAAGACATGATATACCCAGGTTCACCCCAGAATAAGGCTACATCTTGCAAAATGTTTCACTATAATCATCCTCCCAAATCTTTCGTATGTTTTGTGTTCAGTACATAGACCTCCATAGTCATTGGGAGATCTACAGTTCTGGACTCGTTAAGTTGATGTAGGTAACATGTTCTTCAGATAACATACCTTAGCTGCCACCGCCTCTGTCTAGAAATCCGACTCCGAGCCTGCATAACTCAACATACTCCTTGAGTTCTCCATGAGTGACCGATTAAGTCTCTTCGCCACCCCATTCTATTGAGGTGTATATGAAGTTGTTTTTTGTCTTACAATGCTACTTACCACATAGAATTGCTCAAAATTTTCTGTGCAAAATTCATCTCTATTATCTGTTCTCAACACTTTTATATTTCTTTCCATGTGATTCTCAAACAAGGCTTTAAACTCATGGAACTTATCAAATTCTTCAATTTTACTCATGATGAAGTATATCCATGCATACCTTAAAAACTAATCAATGAAAGTGACATAGTACCTTGATTTTTCATTAGATTGGACTGAAACTGGCCCAAACACGTCACTATGTATCGAAACCAGAATACACTTCACCCTCGTGCCAGCAAACTAAAAACTCATCTAGTTTTTCTTTCTATGTAGACAATGTTCACATAAACTGAATCCCATGGAGCAATTTGAGACTCTCTTCACCATTTAGCTCGATGATAAAGTAGATAATCCCTTTTCAGCGATATGCCAAAGCCTCTGATGCCACAACATAGAGGACTTTACCTGATCACCAGTTGCCTCTTTAGAGATAAAGCCCTCACTGCACTGACTTTGTATTTTACTTCCTAGAAAATTGTACAATGTACCATACCGAATGCCTCGTGCGATTACTAGCAATCAACAACTCAACTTGCATGAATTTTTTTCGCAACTGAAATTCATTCCCCTGTCCGTCATCTTACTTACTAACATTAGGTTCCTGCTAAGACCTAGAATATGCATCACACTTGGAAGTGTCTTGACCGTCCCATCATTCATCTTCAACTTCACTTTCCCATGACCAATAATTTTCACCGGAGAATTATCTCTTAATAAAAAGTTTCCCCCATCAAAGGTTTCATACTCACGAAACTAGTCCATGTGAGGTGTCATGTGAAATGATGCACCTGTGTTAGTTATCCAAACACTTCAGTTTGATTGATCCAAACATGATGCCATATATAAGTCACGAGTATCGTCATCCTGGTTCTTGTTTCCTGAAATTTATATTTCTCTTTTCTACTTTTTAGGGTTCACACTTTTACTTCTGCAATTCTTCTTCAGATGTCCAAATTTCTTGCACTTTCAACACTTACTTTAACACAAATTTTTCCCTACTTTTCTATCTTCCCATGGACTTGAGTTTATCACCAGACCTCTTGTAGTCTCTATCATGAGTTTTCCCTCTCACAAATAATGCCTTATTCGATGAGCCTCCTTAAACAATAAAGCTGCCACCACACTCTCAAAAGACAAATCAGTTGTACCACTACTAATCGCAACTATCAAGTTGTCCCATGAATCAGGCAATGATAAAAGTTGTGTAATAGCCTTATCTTCATCCGTCACATCAATATTGATAGATAATAACTGACCTATCAAACTATTAAACTCATATAGATGAGCAGAGAAAGAATTTCCTATAGCCATCCGAAGATTATATAACTTCTTCAGCAAAAACTGTTTGTTTACCAGAGATTTACTCTGATAAAGGATTTCTAACTTTCTCTAGAGTTCTTTCATAGTCTTCTCTCCATAAATGTTTATCACGACAAAATTGGCTATGCAGAGTTGAATTAAACGTTTTGCCTTCCGATTGAGCTTCTCCTACTCCATGATCACCGCTGAAGTTGATACCGAAACCACCTCCACCGTGTACGCCTCTACCGGGGACACTGCCTTCATGCTCGTCGTACTCTTTGGCTTCTCACTGACTATCACTGCCTATGAGTAGATCCTCCATCTTCTGCTTCCATAACTCGAAGCTCTTCCTTCCGAACTTTTTGATTTCTATCTGTGATCTAATCGACATCTTTGATCGTTAATTCTCGAACACACGGCTCTAATACAAAATTGAAGATTTGCAACATGTCAATCACACAAATAATGAAAATAAATCGAAAGAAAATAATAAGATATGATATACTTAGGTTCACCCTAGAATAGGGCTACGTCTTGTAAGAAGTTTCACTATAATCAACCTCCCAAATCTCTATATATTTTGCACTCAGTACATAGAGAGTATTTATAAGCAACTTAAAAAACTCTAACAAACCCAAACCGCTAAGCAGAAAACCCAAGCTCAATATATGTACATGTGAGATAATGGGCTCAACCCATTGATCGATAAATTGAATGCACAAACAAATAATGGTGGGAGTTTTTTATTATGTGTAAAATAGTAGAAGTTCACCTCAAAATAAGGCTACGTCTTGCCAGAAGTTTCATTATAATCAACCTCACAAATCACTCGTTACAATGAGCGCTCAGTACATAGAGAGTATTTATAACCAACTTAAGATGCTCTAATTAGGGTTTTTGCCCTGCTACAAAACCATAGCTATTCATGGGCCCAAGCCCAAATTGTAAAGAAAAAACCAGCCCCAAAACATGTACAGTGCCTGAAATTTTTGGGGGCGCTGCCTCCTCACCCCCGCCCTCTCACCGGGGAAGGGGACCCCCATGGTCGTATGGGGTTCTAAAGATCTAGACCTGTGAAGTATGCACCAACTCTAACAATCTCTCACTTGGTAAATACATCATACACATAGAAAACTTCCCAAAACTCTATTTCTTCAAGCCCATCTCAATAGCACACCACTCAAACTTTGCTAGACTAACTACTTTAGTCATGAAATTTGCATTTTTCACTGCTGTATCGACTTTTTCAAAGATTATCACCTTTTCTTCAATATTTTCCTAGATGAAGTGATATTGGATATCAATGTGCTTCGTCTATGAATAAAATGTAGGATTCTTTGCTAAGAAGATAGCACCTAGATTGTCACATTTCACCTTCACTGCTTATTGTTTAAACCTAAGCTCAGTACACAACCTTTGAAGCCAAACCACTTCCTTTCCAACATGAGTTATCGCCATATATTTTGCTTCTGTGGATGAAAGAGAAACAATGCTTTGCTTCTTACTCATCCAACTCACTGCTCCATCAAATAGATTGAACACATATTCGCTTGTAGACCTCCTACTATCAATGTCTTCTCCCCAGTCAGCATTAACTGATCCTACAATATCAAGATTATTTTTACCTCCATAACGCAATGCAAACTTTGACATGCGACAAAGATATCTAAGAACTCTCTTTATTGTAGTCCAATGCTCTTTCCTAGGATTAGATATATATCTGCTCAATACTCCCACTCCTTGGGCAATATCTGGTCTCTACACACCATGGCGTACATCAAGCTTCCAACCGCACTAGTATAAGTTACGTGCACAATCTCTTTAGCTTCTTCCTCCGTCTTTGGACATTGTTCCATAGATACCTTTGTTCCCAAAGGCATGAGAGTCCCTACTGGCTTACTGTCAGACATGTTAAATTTCTTTAACACTTCTTCAATATACTTCTTTTGACTTAGCCACAGTTTTCGATTTTCATGATCCCTCTTTATCTGCATGCTTAAGATAAAGTTTACTGGCCCTAGCTCTTTCATGTCAAATTGCCTTACCAATGATGCCTTCACAATGCTAATCATCTTCTTTTTATTTCCAATAAACAATATATCATCAATGTACAAGGTTAAAATGACAAAATCAACCCGTAACCTTTTCACATAGACGCAGTGATCAGCATAGCTATGAGTGAGCCGAAGATGAATGGAATATATGTCAAACTTCTGGTATCACATCCGTGGTGACTGCTTTAGTCCATACAAAGACTTATTCAATTTACAAACCAGCTCTTCCTTGCCTTTCCTTACAAAGTCTTCTGTCTGGTTCATGTAAATTTCCTCTTCTAAGTCCCCGTGAAGGAAAGTTATCTTCACATCTAGTTGCTCGACCTTTAGATCATAAGCAGCTGCCATGGATAAGACAAATCTAATAGATGTCAACTTTGCTACCGGGGAAAATATCTCACCATAGTCAATTCCCTCTATTTGTGAGTGCCCCTTTACAACTAGATGTGCCTTGTACTTTTCTACCATTCCATCTCCATTTGTTTTCTTCTTGAAAAACCGTTTGCACCCAATTTCCTTCCTATCTCTAGGAAATTTCACAAGGCTCCATTTTTCATTCCTGTTCAGTGCCTGCATCTCCTCTTTCATAGCATCCTTCCACAGATTTGCATACTCCGAGATCCTTTCCTCTTTCACTGTGCTAGGATCATCTCCAATAATATTTAAAGCATATAATGCACTGCAAGTACTTGAGGAATACTTGATGGGTGGCTTTCTAACCCGTGTGGATCAACTCAAGGCAGGTATGATCTCTACCCCTGAGTCAACATCTGAATCCTCATCCTCTACATCAGAAACATGAATATCGTGCTCAGACCCAACTGACTCATAATCTAAAGTATTCGATGTAGTTTGTGGGGTAGTTTCCCACTCTTTTTCTCCCAGGCTAAGATCAATCTGAACTTACTTTGGCTATTCTGGTACATTTTGGACAACTGCCACATCTCTTTGTGTTTCTCTGAACACAACATCTCTGCTGAAAACTGTACTCATATTTTCTGGATTCAATAACTTGTACCCCTTGACCCTATCCTTATAACAAATGAAAATGCACTTCACTGATTTGTTGTCAAGTTTGTTCCTTTTTTATTTTGGCACATGCATATAAGCATCACACCCAAATACCCTAACATGAGTCAAACTTGGCTTCTTCCTGAATAGTGCCTCAAATGGTGTTTGATCCTGCAAAGTTGATGTAGGTGACTTGTTCTTCATAAAACATGTCGTAGCCACCGCCTCTGTCAACAACTCCTACTCCAAGCCTGCACAACTCAACATACTTCTTGATTTCTCTATGAGTGACCGATTGAGTGTCTTGGCCACCCCATTCTGTTCAGGTGTATATGAATTTATTTTCTATCTTACAATACCGCTTACCAGACATAATTGCTCAAACTTGTCTGAGCAACCCCTCCATTATCTGTTCTCAGTGCCTTTATCTTTCTTTCCATCTGATTTTCTTCCAATTCTTTAAACACGGAACTTATCAAATGCTTCAGGTTTACTCTTAATGAAGTAAATTCATGCATACCTTGAAAAATAATCAATTAAAGAGACATAATACCTTGATTTTCCAAGTGATTGGACTGGAACTGACGCAAACACATCACTATGTATCAAATTCAAAATACCTTTCGCCCTCGTGCCAGTAGACTTAAAACTCACATGGTTCTGCTTACTATGTAGACAATGCTCATAGAAACTAAATCCCATGGAGTAATCTGGGACTCCTTTCACCATCTGCTTCGACAATAAAGTAGATAGTCATTTTTCACCGATATGCCCAAGCCTCTAAATGCCACAATATAGAGGACTTCGCCTCATCATCAGTTGCCTCCTCAGATATAAAACCTCCACTGCATTGAATTTGTATTGTACTTCCCAACAACTTGTACAACATACCATACCGAATAACTCGTGCAATTATTATAGATCCATGAGTCATCTTGCATGAATTTTTGTAACAGCTGAAATTCACTCCCCCATCTATCACCTTGCTAACTTACATCAGGTTCTTGCTAAGGCCCCGAATATGCATCAGACTTAAAAGTTTCTTGACCATCCCATAATTCATCATTCATCTTCAACTTCACCTTCCCATGACCGATAATTTTCATCGGATAGTTATCTCCCAATAAAATGTTTCCCCCATCAAAGGTTTCATACTCACGAACCCAATCTTTGTGAGGTGTAATGTGAAAAGATGCTCCTATGTCAATTATCTAAACATTTCGATCTGATTGAGCCAAATATGATGCCATATTTAAGTCACCAGCATCTTCATCATACTAGTTCTTATTTTCTGAAGTTAATGTCTCGCCTGTCCACTTTTTAGGGTTCACACTTCTACTTATGTAATCATTCTTTAGATGTTCGAGCTTCCTACACTTCCAACACTTCAACCAGACCATTTGTAGTCTCTATCATGGGTTCACCCTCTCACAGATAAGGCCCCTTTTGATGAGTTTTCTATACCCTGCTGCCTTATCTCCTCAGACAATAAGGCTGGCACGAAAGTCTTAAAAGACATATCAGTTGTGCCACTACTATTGTGCGAAAATATACCTAAATAAATAGGTGAATAATCGTACTTGTTTTACTTGCAAGTGCACAAGGTCAACAGTGTAGTATAGTGTGCGAATGCAAGATCATCTCCACAGGGATTGGTAAATTTAACTTTAGAATTAGTTTCGTAGTAATAAAAAGATAAAAATAATAAAAAAGTTGATTTTGATAAATACTAAAGATAAAGGCGTAGGGACTTGATATCCACCACTAATTATGCTACCACAATATAATAGTATGCCAATGCTTTATTCATGCCATGTATACCTACTGGTCGCCAACCTAAGGGCATGGTATCTACTCCTTAAGCTATTGATTTCCCTAAGCAACGAGTTAGGCATGGTATCTACTCTAACTCTTTTCTTCCTTAAGGGATTCAGCATGGTATCTGCTTGAGTTGTTCCTTAAGAAAACATAAGTACTATGGAAATCGACAACCACATGAGACCTAGGGCATGGTATCTACTCCCGGTTTTCCATGTTGATTAACCCGGGTATCTGGATAAGATATCCCTTGTTACTAATGTTAGACCCAAGACTCGGTCATCCAAATTGATCTAACTAACAAGTCCATACCACATGCACATATTGATCAGACATATACATATGAGGAATTTAAATAAAAGCAGGTATTAATCAAGTTTAAGCAACACAACATAAATATCGCAAAGGCGCCAATACTAAATTTATTGAGTAAACATAATTAGGGCTTCAACCAAGCCCTACTAAGAATTTAATTACACATAATAAAATAAAAAGGAAAGAAGAAACCCAAGAGAAGAGGCGTCAATTCTGCTCCACGGTCTCCTTCTCCAAGCTAAAGCAAAAGAGAAAAGTGTTTTCTATCTAAGGTGTAAGGAGTCTTCTTGTGTGTGAGTTTACAAGTGTATTTATAGGTCCTTGAGAAGTCCTAATAGACTCATGAGTTTCTAAACTTTCCTAAAACACAAAACTCCTTTATTTCCAAAATAGAGTTATTTCCAAAATAAGGTTATTTCCAAAATAGAGTTCTGCAGTTTACTATTCATGCCTGTACATTTGCGCTCGATCGCATGTGTCCTTGCGCTCGATCGCAGTGTGCGCTCGATCCTACAAGTGTGCGCACGATCGTATGTGCGCTCGATCGCATTGCATGTGCGCTCGATCGCACTTTGTCCAGAAAGTGCTTCAGGGCTTCTAGATTTCTTCTTTAAAGTGCCAAAACTGCTTCTTTTTCTCCAAGACCCTATAAAAGCATGTAAAACACACAAATGGAGTAAAAGATACCAAATTAACGTAATAAAGGATCTAACAAGTGTAAATAAGGGGGCTTAAATATGTATATTTAAGCGTCTATCACACCCCCAAACTTACATATTGCTAGTCCCTTAGCAATACTAAATTAAAAACTAAAACGAAAATATAGATAAATCCAATGTTCATAGTGTCAATCAAAAATATAGATTTTACACAAAACTATGATGCGCTTCATGAGCAAGCTTAACAAGTGTAAACATATATCTGCAATGAATAAGAGTTTTGAACGTAAATCATATTCACGAGGTATTTTAAGATATCACAAGTTTGACTTTAGTGTGTGGTGACTAGCACATAAAAGATTGAGTTTCCAAGATATTCAAATGGGTAGTGTTTCGATGACTCAAGATTCATCAAACTTCCTATTAGAGTCAACAAATATGGCATAGTCTTTTATTTGTGAGATTTTTGCCAGGTTAGTTCCCTTAAGCTTTCTTGTTGACTCGTGTAACGAGTGTTTAGCCAATGACTCCTAAACCAGATGGTTTTAGGGCATTAGGTGTAAAGACACCCCTAAGGACTTACTGGCTCGAGTCAACAAGGCTACAAAACTAATTGATTTTTATGCTACCATTTAGAATTTTCCACCTTTTGACGTGACACTCAATGCTTACTGAGGCAAGAGGGCCAGTTACTCAGCGAAAAATTCCTTTTTAATGATCACTTAAGATTTTCCACCTTTTGACGTGACACTCAATGCTTACTGAGGCAAGAGGGCCAGTTACTCAGCGGAAGATTTGTTTTTATTGATCATTAGGAGCATTTTTTTCTTTTTGAGCACGAATCAATCTTTTCTATTTTTATATGCCAAAATATCAATCTAATAGGTCATCTAGTTCACAGTCAAGCAAAAGAAACATACCAATCCAAATATCATGTCATACCCCACACAACTATGTGCTAATGTGCTCGTGATAGTTCAAGTTAAACTTGTGAATTCTTAAATGCCAAAAAGGCAGTGATCTAGGTTCAAAACTTGTTTATTGACCTATATGTTCAAAGTGTTAAGCTCACTGATGAAGACAAATCATAACCTTTTGTTTAGATCATAAAAAGTTTATTGGACATAATGAACAAGCATTTATCTATGAAAATAATAACAAAACAACAAAAAAAATGTGGGACATAGTGAGTGTGTGAATGGGTCCCCATACCCCCAAACTTAAATTGCACATTGTCCCCAATGTGTGAATAGCATGGAAGGAGCTGACCTAGGAGATGGAGAACTGATGGCTGACATGGCTCGTAGCACACCCCCAAACTTCAACTTGATGCACTCACGTTGTCCCTAAAAAAGAAAAACTAACGTAATACGGGAAAACAAGAAGTAATTAAAATAAATAAATAACAATAAATATGTAAAATAATAAAAATAAAAGGATAAGCTGTGGGGTGCCTCCCATGAGCGCTAAGTTTAACGTCTTCAGCCGGACCAAGCCTTATTTTTCCCCAAAACTACGAGTGGCAGCAGCTAGCATAGAAAATGTCTTATTCTCTCCCATATAAGCATATGGTAAGTGCTCTGACAACTGCTTGAATTCCAAGTTAGGTGCCTGTACAATAGAAGGGAAAATAATATTAGTAGGCACATGATGGTCAAATGGATTGGTGTACTTACTTGGATGCTTTGGAAAGGCCTCTAGAAGGTGCATAGTTTCAATGAGGTCTTTAGTAACATCTTCTGATTTTGGCTCAATATCTGATCCTTTGAAATAATGGGTGAAGGTGGTCTCCAAGGGATCAATATGATGGTCATGAAAGACTTGTTTAACAACACCTTGCTTTTGTTCACTTAGCTCCTTAGCCAATTCCCCCATTTGTACTTCCAATATATGAATAGCTTGCTCATGCTTGGTATTGATTTGTCGTTGCTCAATCATGAACTGTTCTTGTGAAGTCATCAGTTGCCTCATAAGACTCTCTAGGTTACTATTTTCTGATTCCAGCACTGGTTGGGCTGCTGGTTGGAAGTATTGTTGCTGTCCTTGAACATTTTGAGTGTTGCTCCATGAGAGGTTGGGGTGGTGCTTCCATCCGGGATTGTGGGTATTTGTATATGCATTGTGCGGTCCCTCATAATTTGCTTGCTCTTGATCTGTATATAAATACAAAGGGCAAGTGTTAGTAGTGTGATCAAAACGAGAACATATAGCACATACCTGGAGTGGTTTGCCTCGCGGACTAGGTGATATGTTTTGAGTAGTCATGGCGTTTATGAGCATATCTAGCTTCCTCTCCATAGCATCTAGACAAGTATATTGAGCTTCTGTCATTGGTACTTCTCCCTTTGAATGAATTAGCTGATAAGCTTCGGTGCAGCAGTTTTACTCTGCTGCTCGGATACTTTCTGCCCTAAATGCGCTCGATCGCAAAGGAGGTTGCGATCGATCGCAAATACCACAGAAGTAGAGTTAGGGTTTTGAAGTGCCTGAAACAAAAAAGTAATCAATTAGGGTTTGATACAAAAAAAAATAAATAAATAATAAAAATAAAAATAAGGATGAAAATAATTCTAAAAGAAAATTTAGCGCAATCCCCGGCAACGGCGCCAAAAACTTGTTGTGCGAAAATATACCTAAATAAATAGGTGAATAATCGTACTTGTTTTACTTGCAAGTGCACAAGGTCAACAGTGTAGTATAGTGTGCGAATGCAAGATCATCTCCACAGGGATTGGTAAATTTAACTTTAGAATTAGTTTCGTAGTAATAAAAAGATAAAAATAATAAAAAAGTTGATTTTGATAAATACTAAAGATAAAGGCGTAGGGACTTGATATCCACCACTAATTATGCTACCACAATATAATAGTATGCCAATGCTTTATTCATGCCATGTATACCTACTGGTCGCCAACCTAAGGGCATGGTATCTACTCCTTAAGCTATTGATTTCCCTAAGCAACGAGTTAGGCATGGTATCTACTCTAACTCTTTTCTTCCTTAAGGGATTCAGCATGGTATCTGCTTGAGTTGTTCCTTAAGAAAACATAAGTACTATGGAAATCGACAACCACATGAGACCTAGGGCATGGTATCTACTCCCGGTTTCCCATGTTGATTAACCCGGGTATCTGGATAAGATATCCCTTGTTACTAATGTTAGACCCAGGACTCGGTCATCCAAATTGATCTAACTAACAAGTCCATACCACATGCACATATTGATCAGACATATACATATGAGGAATTTAAATAAAAGCAGGTATTAATCAAGTTTAAGCAACACAACATAAATATCGCAAAGGCGCCAATACTAAATTTATTGAGTAAACATAATTAGGGCTTCAACCAAGCCCTACTAAGAATTTAATTACACATAATAAAATAAAAAGGAAAGAAGAAACCCGAGAGAAGAGGCGTCAATTCTGCTCCACGGTCTCCTTCTCCAAGCTAAAGCAAAAGAGAAAAGTGTTTTCTATCTAAGGTGTAAGGTGTCTTCTTGTGTGTGAGTTTACAAGTGTATTTATAGGTCCTTGAGAAGTCCTAATAGACTCATGAGTTTCTAAACTTTCCTAAAACACAAAACTCCTTTATTTCCAAAATAGAGTTATTTCCAAAATAAGGTTATTTCCAAAATAGAGTTCTGCAGTTTACTATTCATGCCTGTACATTTGCGCTCGATCGCATGTGTCCTTGCGCTCGATCGCAGTGTGCGCTCGATCCTACAAGTGTGCGCACGATCGTATGTGCGCTCGATCGCATTGCATGTGCGCTCGATCGCACTTTGTCCAGAAAGTGCTTCAGGGCTTCTAGATTTCTTCTTTAAAGTGCCAAAACTGCTTCTTTTTCTCCAAGACCCTATAAAAGCATGTAAAACACACAAATGGAGTAAAAGATACCAAATTAACGTAATAAAGGATCTAACAAGTGTAAATAAGGGGGCTTAAATATGTATATTTAAGCGTCTATCAACTACCAATCGTAACTATCAAGTTATCCTACGAATCAAGTAGTGAATAAAGTAGTGTAATAGCCTTATCATCATCTGTCACATCAACATTGATAGAAAATAACTAACCTAACAAAGTGTTGAACTCATGTAGATGAACAGAGAAAGAATCGCCCTCAGCCATCCGAAGGTTTTACAACTTCTTCCACAGAAACAGTTTGTGTACCAAATATTTACTCTCATAAATTCCCTATCCATGAGTAGATCCTCCATCTTCAATTTTTATAACTCGAAGCTCTTCCCTTCAAACTTTTTGATTTCAATCTGTGATCCAATCGACATCTCTGATAGTTAATTCTTGAACACGAGGCTCTAATACCAAATGAACGATTCGAGACTTGTCAATCACTTGAATTATAAATAGAAAGAAAATAGACACAATATACCCAGGTTCACCCCAGAATAGAGCTATATCCTGCCAGAAGTTTCACTATAATTAACCTCACAAATCTCTCGTTATAGTGTGTGCTTAGTACATAGAGAGTATTTATAAGTAACTTAAGACGCCCAAAATTAGGGTAGTCATCCTGCTACAAGACCACGGCTATTCATAGTCGAAAACCCAAACCATCAAGCAAAAAACCAGACCCAAAACATGTACTGGGGAATAGGACCCTGTGGTTATCGGGGATTCTACAAATTTGGACCTGTGAAGTATGCACCAACTCTAACAATATAGATGGTTTTAATTATGTCTGTTTCAGAAAAACACAACCTTTGGACAATAAACTGACTTAATTGTTATATTTCATAATTTAAAACTGAAAAACTTTTAGGTCTAGTCGACTGGCATAAGGTCTAGATGAATGGACTCACATCATGCCCAAAATTTTGCCTTTTGTTGAATGTCTAGACCGTGAAAACTTTTAGCCATCATATTTGATGAAAAATATGGTCCAATCGACTTGGCCTTGGTACTACTCGACTTACCTCTTACAACATTGGAAGGTTGTTTTAGTATATTCAACCATCACAAACTCATTGATCAAAAGAGTGATATTGAAACCAATTTAAAATCTTAGGACTTTCAACGCAAAATTAGTAGTTTAGTGATCTAATTGCAATGACCCTAAAGTTCTTGGAAGTATAGTATAATTTTCCTTTGGGGATATATTAAAGATTTACAAACATTCTCCTATTTTTGAAAGAACAAGTGATTTACTACTACTTTAATTATCTAATCATATACGTGACACATTTGAAAAATAATAGTTTTTTTTTTCAATTTCTTAGATTTTACTACTTAGATCTATACTAGTATATTGCCTTTCAAGTGGAACGTAGTAGAGCTGCAAAATTAAGCTAATTGTTAGACTAAATGATTTCCTCTAAGTGTCAATCTTGAAATGATTTATCTATTTCTAGATATAAAGTTTGTCAGTTTTTGCTTCATGAGGAAGTACTAGTTACAGATGCTACAAAATTTATAAAAACTAGTTTGTGAAGTTTTTTCTTTAAAGGGAAAAACTTTATTTTTGATGAAATTATAGAGAATGATCTTTCACCAAAACAGTTGTACCAGTACTTAACTTGCAAAAAATAGAGTGAAACTATTCTCTACGGACATAAAACATACACCTAAGGGACAAGTTAAAAAATTTGATTTTATGCCCCTGCTCCCACCTTCAATCAAACACCAATGAAGAAAGTGTTTAGATACTCCTCAAATCCCACATTGGAAATAAGTGCTATTGTAAGTAGCTCTAATCACATATCGTCTATGTGTCAAAGGGATATAAGTACTAGTTCTTATAAATATGAGCATCATGAGAGTTAGTCCCTTATCCTTATTCCTAAATAGGAATAGTTGGTCACATATAAAATGTAGCAAACCAAATACCAATATAACTTACAAAAGAGAGTTTTATAGGGATCCAAGGGTTGAGTGAATATTGGGGTTTGGGTTGTGAAAAAATTGTGTACTATAGAATAGTAAGTTGGTGTCAAACCATGTTAAAAATTTTGTGTTAATTTTCTCTTTACTTTTGCTATTGTGATTGTGTATCATATTCCAAAAAAGTTGTATTGGAGATAAGGTGTAATGATCCATTCGGTTCCCCAGCAAGTGGTATCAGAGCCAGGTTTGACAATGAAAAAAATTTAGAGAATTAATGTAGTGAAAAAGCAAGTCAGATTTTAAGCCTAGGTGTAGAACTATTGGGATTAAATCCAAAATATGATTAAGTGGTATTGAAAGCCCAATTAAAAAATAGAGGTTTTGGGTGTAGGGATCGAAGTGTTTGGGGATTTGTGTTGAGGGGAGAATTTGTTGGGAATATCCTCAAATCCCACATCGGAGAGAAGTATTATTGTAAGTAGTTCTAATCCCACATCATCTATGTATCAAAATGATATAGATTCTAGTTATTATAAATATGGACATCAAGAGAGTTAGTCCCTTACACCTATTCATGAAGTATAAATAGTTGGTCAGATGTAGAGTGTAGCAAACCAAACAAAAATATAACTTGTGATAGAGCATTTTATAGGGATGCAAGGTTTGAGTGAATATTGAGTGTATTGGGGTTTGGGTAGTGAGGTTGGAGAGAGTTTTCACATAGTTTTGCATAGAAAAATTGTATACTTTGGAGTAGTGAGTTTTTGCTGCTTTCCTCGATCCAAAAGTTATAATGAGTGTTTTTAGGGGTGAGCATTGAACTCGGTTGACCCGCGAACCCGACCCAAACCGTTATAATGGGTTAGGTTGGGTTGAAAATATTTTGAACCCGGTGGGTTGGGTTGGGTCATGGGTTCAAAATTTTCAACCCAACCTAAACAGGTAACCTGGTCAAATATATAATTATATATTTTATATTTATTTAATATAAAATAGTGTATAAATAATTATAGTATAATTTTAAAATATATAATCATAAAATGTCCATTCTAGTTACTACTAGTGTGTAAAATTATATGTAGCAGATACTCCAATGTCTAAACAAGTATTATATTTTCCAATTACCCAGATTTTAATTTCAAATATTTACACTAGAAACAAATACTTTCATAATTATTCTTAAGCATAACTTCAATCAGAATAAATTGATGCACAATTAACTTATGCTAACAAAATTTTGATTTCTTGTACCGTTGTAACTATAAAATAAACATAGAAATTAACACTATAACCTACAAGATTCCAGTCGGGATCAATGTATACAAATAAACTTATATTCCAAAAAGATGTACCATAATGTTGATGGAATAAATGTTGAATGTATGATAAAGCTTAGTAATACCAACTTGCTGGAAGTCTTTCATGCAAACATTATTGAGCCATTCAGTTTTCCTCTCTATGACCTTTTAAGAGCCCCCATGTCGTTTCCAAATGCATTAAAGCCCAAAAATTAGATTGATTAGTGAGAAAGCACTAGTACGGCCAACAAATGTTGAGTTACTAAAATATATTATTAGCAACTATCTAGAAATCCAGATTTCCTTTGTAATTGAACAGTCTTCTAAAGTCAGTTAAATTCATGTCAACTAAAGTAGTTCCTAGCGCAACATTCAGATGAAGATTGTGTTTTTTAATATAACAATGAGTCCATATTCTAACATCAAGGGCTCCAGGTTGTGAGAATGCAAATAAGCAACTAACCATGGTCACTTCATTAGGCTCTATATTACTCGCTTGCATTTCATGAAACAATGCCAAAGCATCCTTACCAAGTTTGGCTTCAACATAGCCTCCAATTATGGCATTCCATGGAACAACATCCTTCTCCTGCATGTCATCAAAAAACTTCTTAGCAATATCCCAAAAACCAAATTTAGCATAGCCTACAACCATTGTAGTCCATGAGACAATTGTTCTCTTTTCCATGTTATCAAATATTCTTTGTGCTGTCAAGCACATATATTTTACTTGTAATATGAATGGATTTCGTTTTGGATTTAATCAAATATATTTTTTTTGTTATGTAATATGTATGGCTTAATTATTTAGTAAAAAAATATATATTAACTCAGTGACCCAAACCGACCCAAACTGAGTAGAATGGGTTATTTGGTTGGGTTGAGATTTTTCCAACCCGGTATGAATAGGTTGGGTTAAAATTTTAGGATAACCCAACCCAAACCGACCCATGCTCACCCTAAGTGTTTTAGTATAGTTTTGGTTAGAGAAATTCTACAATTGATGTAGTTGAGAATTAATATTGTATTGATTCTCTTATAAACTCGTTGCCAATAAGAATATATCAAGCTCTCTATTTTTTAGTTTTTTATCCTAATTTTCTGGTTTCACAACGAGAATTTTTTGTTACAACTCCTTAACCATCCTTTCACAATAAGAATTCTCCTTTGCGATTCCTTCACTTTCATTTCACCTCACCCCATTGTTTCCTGTGCTACCAGAACATGACTTTAATTCCAATTTCAAGTTTTGCAACGATTATTTGTTGTTTCCAATCCTTGACATCCTATCACAGCAACAAATTATTGTTGCGAAAGCTCATTGCTCCACTCAAGAATATTTTTGACTGCGTCTTTTTCCACCAAATTAGAAATCATGAGATACAATGTCATTTTCAAGAGAAAGAAATAAACACTTACACCAGATGAATCATCTAGAGTGTAAAAAAACCCCTCTCTTGTTTTCATACCAGCAATACCACTCCCTCTCTTAGACATACATTCTCCATTCTCTCTCTTAGACTACTCTCTCATCTTCTCACTTCTCAAACCAGATCAATGATCTCTTCATTCTTAGTAGTTGGTTTCTTCATTCCCAAGATGTTCTTATGGTTTGTCACTCCTAAGGTCATTGATTTGGTGGTTGTTCTTCCTATCTCTACAAATTCGTTAGCATTAAATTATGTCACCTCAACTCTCCGTGTCCCCACTCCAAAAGAATTTTTTGCAACAAATTTTTTTTTATTGTGAATCTCTTTATAAGCTTTTGTTTCCCAAATAAGGAATGGTCACAATGGTATAAAGTTGTTGCAAAATCAATATTCGAAATGATAAAATGTTGTTGCAAAATCACTTTTTGCACAACATTTTTCGTTGCTAATTTTAACCTAGTGTCACCACATTGCTTACTATATTGACAATACGAAAAATTATTTTTGCAACAACTCCTTTATGGTTACGAATTACTTTACATAACAAACCTAGGACAACGACTCCGCAACAACTTTTTATCATTGCTAAAGACCGTTTTTCTTGTAGTGCATGTGGTATTATCCAAGAGATCAATGCTTTTCAACAACATGATAACTCAATGAATTTTTTATGAGACTAAATAATTCTTATGCCTCAGTTGGAAGCTAAATCTTACTTATGAATCTGCCCCAAACAGTTACCAAAGCTTACTCACGGGTATTACAAAAAGAATAAAAAACAAACCATCTAAGTGCTTACTCGTACTTTCCACTTAAACCCGTCAGCCATGGTAGTTGTCAATAACAATTTGAATCAATAGTATCAGACTAGGGGCAGTAGGCCTTCTAATTATCACTGTGATTATTGTTGGCGAGATGGGCACCTTGTAGTCTCGATGTCGCTAGAAACAAAGGAACCTCAACTTTAGATCCAAGCATGATCGGTCTAATAAGCCAAGATGTGGTCAGCTTTTACAGCTAAGATGTGGCTTTCCTTGGTCCAACATGACACAAGGATATAACAACAAATCTGTTGCAACATTAGTCGACAAAGGTACATCGAACACAGGACATGGTTCACTTTTCACTCTAGAACAATTTCAGTAGATTTGGGCTTTAACCAAACCAAGTAACTCTAATCTTTCTAATCCTCTAGTTAACTTAGCATTTATCATTTCTTGTCTTTCTTCTAATTCAAATGATTTTTGGGTTGTTGATTCTATTTGTAGTGATCACAAGACTCATAATTTAGATCCCTATAACAACATTTACACAAATTTTTTTTTTTTGCTGAAAAATCATCTGTTGTGGTGGGGGTTTTGGCATAACCCTACTAGTTTAATAAACTAAATTGAGAGATAAAAACTATAAAGAGGGATATGAAACAAAAACCCCTTATAGAATAGTACATGGAAGAGAGAAAAAATTTCTAAAACAGTATAAGAGCAAACTCCTTACAAACACATAGTATGAATAAATAATCATTAGAATAAATGAGTGACCTGAAGCGAATGTGAGTTGTTGGAATTTGTCTAAGAGTTAAATAGAAGAAGAAGCATGAAGGTCAGCAAGGAGTGCACACAAGTGTGCGCCACACCTTGGGAGTGTGTGCTCCACACCTTGGGAGTGTGTGCGCCTCACCTTGCCGCGGTGCCGAGAATGGATGCAAGTGGAGGTGCTTCAACCTTATTCAAGGCCATAGCACACCTTGTTTCAAGCCGCGACGCTAGGCACACTGATGCACACATATTTCAGCCTTTAGTTGAGTTCGTGAGACATGGTCAAAATGCATAGGATCACTAAGGATTGATGGAGGGCCATGGTTAATTGGTCATCAAGATTTAAGGGTGGAGATTGACCCTTAAGATTGGTCAAGAAGTTGGAGCACTATATAAAGGGTCACCTAGCTTCAATCCCTAACAATTTGAGACACAATTGTGAATATAAGTGATCATCATACAAGAGAGTTAAAGTGCAAGTGTGAGAGTGCAAAGACACAAAACACAGAGAGGCACTAGAATAGATCTCAAAAGAAAGGCTGGTTTTAAAGAGAAAAGTAGTATAGATTGTGGGTAGAGTGCTTTTGTAATAGTTCTATCACTTTCTTTATTCTCTTCTTGGTTCTTCAATAACTTGGGTTTCTTGGAGAGGGTTGCTATATTTTGTAAAGAACTCCATTGATAAGATAGTGTAGAGAGCTCAGAAGAGCTCACGGAGATGTAGGCACATTGCCGAACCTCGAAAACAAATTGCTTGTGTTCTTTTCTTTCTTGCTTTCATTTACTGTTTCATTTCATTACAAGTCATTCTAGACTTGGGTGTTTGGGGATCATCACCTGGGAATTCTTGAGAGGTGGTTTCCAACATGAGCTATAGAAGCAAAAAAATCTGAACATTTTGATAATCATCTGTTGTAGTATGTGGCTCATATATGAGTGGAACACAAGTACAGAGAAAGCAGGCTGATGCCGAAGTGAAGTAGAGTGGAGTGAGGGGAGCGTAGTGTACCGAGCGAAACGGAGCGGAACGATTAGGGTTATATAAATACATATGATGTAATACCTTTATACGGCTAGGGTTAGTATAAATACATATGATGTAACCCTACTTTGATATAGTGAAATTTAGCGACTGCTTGCTCCTGTGGACGTAGGCATACTGCCGAACCACGTTAAATCTGTGTGTTTAATTGCTTTCTCTCTTTCTTTACTTTTCGTATTATTCATCATAATCGTTGCACGTTTCACAACATCATCTTTGCATGTGAAAGCCACTACTTGAGGTAAAGAGCTCGTAAGACTAAATTTCTTATTAATGAGATGAGAGTGAGCTAATGCAGCAAGCAAATCAGCATATCTATTGGCTTCTCTAAAAATGTGAGACAGAACTAGATGGAGAAAATAAACAACTACACTACTTGAGCACCTAATAAATTTTCTAAGGCAAACTGATGAACAAAAACTATCTATAAGAGCTTTCAAATCACTCTCAATCTTATCTAAGCAAACATCATGATTCTGACATAATATAAGTCTAGCTTCCCAGAGCCTTCTATGTTGGAACTGATCAAAAATTGGCATGACAAGGTAAAAGTGGCAGCGCCCTTATGATCCTTAATCAGGACTCCTCCCCTGCAAATTCCATTTCTTCTTGAACCATCAATATTCAATTTATTGCAGCCCATAATTGGAGGCTCCTAGCTTACACATAAACCTCTCTTGATTTTAGGATATTAAAGTGGAATGTAGAGAGATTGAAGGACTATAGAGTCGTGAAAGCTAGAATTCACGTCAAGATGGAAAATAAAAATAATATTTTGATTAATGCAACAACAATGTGAATAATTTGAAGTGAAGAAGTTATCCTTTTGTTGTGAAGGATTTTATTATGAGCTTTCCAAAGTTCTCAACAAATGGAACTCACTGTTAAAACTCACATGAGTCCCATTTTTGAAAATTGTTTAGCTCCATTAAATCATGTAAAAAAACATCTTGTGAATAGAAGAGAGAGGCCATGGGACATTAGCTAAGGAACTAAACTATTGTCACACTTTCTTAGCCAAGTCACTCTCCAGAAAAATGTGGGAAAAAGCGTATGTTAACGAACCTGGCTTAGAAACAGTCCAAGCAAGATAGTCTGGCTTATTAACATCCAGATCAAGCTATTGTAAAAAATTTTGATGGTCAGACGACAACTTGGGAAGAAAATTCACAAGAAAAGATGGAGATCCCAACGCTTCAGCTATGTGTCTCTTTTTCTATTACTTGATTTTGTTCATAACAATCTTTGACAACAATTTTTTATTCTATTTTGTTAATGGCAGGGGAAAGAATCTTGAATGAGAGAAACACTTTTGTGATTTTTTTTCTATTAGCTTGGATGTTATATAATGAGAATAATGAGATACTGGAATTTTTCTGAAATTTTTCTCGTACAATTAATAATAATTTTTATCTTGGGTCTTTTCTTGTGTTTGCGGTAATAGTAAGACAAAGTTCGTGAATTTGTTTGTGCTGGGTTTAGGAAGATGTTGGATTTAGTGGAAGGGTTTTGTTTTCATGTTTGTTGAAATGCCTCACTATAAAAATTGAGACCCACCATGTGAACTAGTAGTCCTTCGATTGGTGAAGGATGCATTAATCTACCACTCAAGGAGCAATTTTTTTCTGAAGATTTTTGAACAATTTGGCAATACTTTTAAGTGCTGAAAAAGGTCGTAGTGATGTTTAGTCCAAGCCTTGTTACGTGTTGTACAACATGTGAATCTTTGACTTGTATCTCGATTTTTTTATAAGCCAATACAAAATTTGTCGACGGTTTAAGGCATTGACAGTTTAAATAAAAAGTGCCAACAAAAACTTATTTTTCTTGTAATGTGAACTAACTAGTTATGTTTGTTAGTTGTTTTTCTCTTAATTTTTCAAGTAAGTGTATGTTGTGTGTTCACTGATAGTATTTGGGAACTATATATCCCTCTTCTTCATAAGAAACTTTTTTATTTTTTGATCTCCCTTTGTCTGGCTAAAACCTAATTGTAATAAGCTAATAAGTCCAAAGTCATATGTATTCCTGAGTTTGTACTTTCTATATATAGCTTCATAAACCTTAAGTGAAGCAATATGCTTAGATTCCTTTTCCTAACTTTCTTGACTTTGTTTTATTTTGTGGGTTCAACAATCACCATGACTTTTTTACCGCCATGATTAATTGGTTATTTGTTAGTAATATAAATAGTTATATATTTTCAGATAGTCAATCTCTGAGAATAGTATATGAATTTTTTACATAATTTGTAACATTGCATAAAAATAATGTTAGGCATTGCAAAATAATATAACAAAAGGAATTTGAGGGAATGACTCAAGAAATTAATGCCAAACGAAGCTTTCTTTCTTTCTATTTTCTTATCATTAAAGACATAAGAATGGCATGAGATGCACAAAGGATAAAAAGAAGAGTATTTTGATCAATAAGTACTCATGTAGGAGATAAGTACAATAAGAGAAATTATAATGATCAAATTACAATTTTCCACAAGTTTTGTCCTAAATGACCTTAATTTATCCACTAAGTTGCTTTTTTTTAAATAGTTCAATTTTTAAAACTGTTTTCCTTTCACCCTCATTCTAGTTTTATACACAAGAATCATACATTAAAAAGCCAACCTACTCTGGTTAATGAACTCCAGGTCATCGAACTATGACGTGAATAATGTCAAAGTAGCTCGAAGGTCACCACCACCACCTTTGCCAATCTTGCCACAATTTGCTACCATATTACATATACTTTGTTGTGCAACATAACACATACATGTAAGAATCTACACTCGATGGTGCAAAGGGGAGAAGCATGGCAACTAGCACTAATGATGTTGCATATGCTTCAGGAGCTGTAACAGAAGACGAACTAGAGAAGAAGACTTAATAAGACACCTCCATCTAGTTTGATGAAAGACCTTCTTTGATTTGAGTGGGTGACATAATCAATAGAGAAAAGGGTTCTCTCCACAATATGCCACTTTGAATAGAATGAAGAAGAAGCTACAAAAAGAAATGCTTTGGAAGTGCTTTTAGGCCTTTAAGTATAATTTCTCGAATTTTCTTTCTCAATTTTTCTTTCTTCCTTTCCTTTCTTACACTTCTTCTTTGTCATCATCATTTTTTTTTGCCTGTCAATTTTCTTCCTACAAATAATTGACGGGCGTTTAGAGTAAAGGTGCTTTAGGAATAATTAATCTTGTGAGGTAACGGTTTTCCTTATTAAACTCTTTCTCAGTAAAGAAGATGTTAGAAATAGTAATTATAGATCAAAGAATAAAAAAAAAATCTATTGATGTGGGCTTTAAGGTTGCTTACTTGAAACTATTTATTTCCAAATTAGATGTTAGCTAGAAGGAAGAAGACTTTCAACAAAGGGTTAAACTTAGACTAAAGTATTGTGAAGGAGTTATTTATTTTGCAAGAAAAAAAGCATTGAAATTATTTATTTATTTTTACCAAAATATGGAAGGAATGATTTAAGACCATTTGAAAGCTAAAATCTAAAACTGATGATAATAGATGGCATGTTACAAAGAGACAATCATGCAAGACACTTTTAATTGTACACAAAATTGACAAAAAATCAATTTTTTTTTTATAAACACAAACAATCAATATTGATATGTTGCAAAACATGAAAAACACTGTTAATAACACACACACACACATACATGTGTATATATATATATATATATATACATATATATATTAACTTAAGCTCGATCGGAATCTTGAAAGGTTAATTAAGCTTTTACTAATTTAAATGTGTTTCATGAGTAACACTACAAGAAAAAAAAGGTTTTCTGTGATAGGATATCAGCCACGAGAATTTCCCATTGCTGATAACATCTTTTGCGATAGGATATCATTGCAAATGACTTGGATATTAAATTTTAGTAAAGTACATCAGCGATGCAAATCCCATCGCTGTATATATAAAATTTTGTCAAGGGCAAGAATCACGTCACTGATAGCCACTAAATATTTAAAATAATTTGTGGGAAATCTGCGCAGCATTCTAAAAAATTTAGCAAAGAGATTTAAACATATTAGCAATGGGATTGCCATCACTGATATGTTTAAAACCCTAAACCCCAATTCCTCTCTCAATTTCTCATGTTTAAGTCTCGTTTCTCTCTCTCTCTCTCTCTCTCTCTCTCTCTCTCTCTCTCTCTCTCTCTCTCTCTCTCTCTCTCAATTTATGTGTTATTTATGTTAAATCTCAATGCATTTTGATAATTTTTGTGGATATGTGTGAAAAATAAAATTTTGTGTTGAAAATTGGTTTGTTTAGTGTACTGTTAGATTTAGATAATATATTTCTATGTTATTTATGATAAATCTCATTGGAATTTGAAAATTTTTATGGAATATGTGTTTGATAATGTGTGAAAAATTAGTTTGTTTAATTAATAAATTATTTTTTTAGTGTACTATTAGATTTAAATAATATATTAATAATTTGAATGTAATTTGGTAGATTATATTTTAATGTAGTTTGTTTAATAATTTGAATCTAATATATTAATAAAATTATATTTGAAAGCTTTAAGATGCTTAATTAATATAACATTAACAAAAGAGAATTAATCATGTAATTGGGTATTGATTTTCATGTTTGGTATTGATGATAATCCTCGCACATAGAGGGTGGGTGTGTAGGAGTGGGTATATAGGTGAGTGCATGTTATTTTCATTATGGATGGGATCAAGTTTTGGTTATTTAAAAGTGTTTGCATCTTACTTTCTTGCAAGGTTTCATCATTCCCAATTTTCTCTTCAAGTACCTATTTATTTTCTTGATTACATCCTCCACTAAATAGTTTGGGTTCATTCTTCTTCTGGGCTTATCTCTTCAAAGGAGTATTGGTAGCTTACTAGAGTGAAGAATCCAATTTTTCACTGGGCAAAATTTGTTTGTAACAAATGGATCCCATACTAAGTTGACATGTTTTATGTGAAAATTGTTTATGTTTTTGGAGGGCTGCTAGTGGATGCATGGGTGCAGAATCTTGTTGTTTCAATTATATCTAAATGTGTGTTGTGCCAAGCCAAATGTTGAAATAGGAAATCACTTATTTTTGGGTGGTGAGATTGCACAAAAAGTGAGGACTTATTTTGGATCAAGGCTTGATGTGGAGACTACTGTTTCATTTAAGTTCTTAGCTCAAAAGTGGCTTCGTAGAGCCCGCTTTACTACACAGCGGGGCTTCCTAAAAGTAGTAGCATTTGTTTGGGTCAATTGGGCTATTTGGTTGGCCCTTAATGAAGTTGTTTTTGAGGGTGTGGTTATGTGCACAAAATCTATTATTGCTAAGGTTAGGTCTGGCCTTACTGATTTGAATGTTGTGTATGGGCTGAAATTAGAGGTTTTTTTTTCATGATAGCTTATACATTAGTGCGTTGGGTTTGACAAATAAGGCCTCCCCATGGCATGGTATTTGGGTGCACTATGTTGGGTTGCATTGTGATCAGATAAAGCTCAATAGTGACAGGTTTTCTACTTTGGTTGAGGGCTCAGGAGGAGGTGTTTTTCATGCTGGGCTCCAAGGCCTAATCCTTGCGTTTTCCACTTCGTTTGGTTCGTGCTCTAACATAGGCTAAGACGCATGCTTTTCTAGTGGGTCTTCAGTTAGAGCAGTTTATGACATAAGGGTGTCTTGCATTGAGAGTGATTCTAGAGTCTTGGTACGACTTCTAAATGGAACATGTTCTTGCCCTTGGGATATTGAGTACCAAACTCATGAGATTAAGTCCTTAATTCCTCCAAAATTCAAGATTAATCATATTTATAGAGAAAGAAACAAGCTAGTAGATAGCGTAGCTCGACATGGTCATATGCATAGAAGTGCACTAGTTTTTAAAGCTGTTTCTAACCTTCCAGATCAGTGTCATTCAACTTTTAATTTTGTTAGAGTCAACCTAGCTTTGTATAGGAGATTGTAATGATTTTTTAGGGTAAGGTCGAGAGTACTTGGGTAAGGTTTATGTCCCCCCCCCTCTGTTTTGCACTTTTTTGTCCCCCTCTTTGCTTGTATATTTTAATTTAATTTAATAAACTGGTTGTCCTGTCAAACCCCCTCCACCTCAAAGAGGTTTTCTTTTTAAAAAAAATTTATGTTTCTATCGGAATTGGTTTAGAATTTTCGGTGAATGAAAATCTTATAAATATTAAAAGTTAGGTCTTACCCTTAGATTGCTTGTCTAGAGATTATTGAGGATTTGTGCTCAAATAATCTTTGTATTGTTCAGTGTGGACAGTTTAGGAATATGTGACATGCTAGTTTTCCTTCGAGTGAATTTCGGTAGCATCTTCTCCCTATTCTCTGGGTAAATACTGAATTTGGGGCTATCTTCTTTAGGGAGATAGCTCCGAATTTAAGTCATGTACTTGGAGAACTAAGGGGAGATGTTGGCGAAATTTACTTAAAATAAACAGGCTTGGAAAAACTAACTACAATATGGATCACACATTCTTGAATAGGTTAGGAACCTCTACCTATTGGTGAATGGAAAGAACATAGTTATTAAGCAGCAAAATGCATCAGTTGGAAATAGGAGTAACTCAGAGATTTATTTTTGTTTTAGCTGGTGGAATGATGTTAGTTGACTAGAGTTGGATGGACCATCGGGTTGTGGATAATGCTCTATCATGCGAATTTGAGCTCGAGTTCAAGAATTTATTGACTTCGCTTATAGGAATGTAAGGTTTGTATACCGAGGGAACTATTTGGTGTCCTTGCAAAGTTTTTAAGAACAATAAGTTCCTAACTCAAGATGAGGTTACCCTGCACCTATACAGAAAGAGTTTTGTTAATTATTACAAGCGTTGGTCTCTCCATTGGGAAGCTAATTAGGTTGGGGAACCATTGACGAAATCATTTGACTTTGTGGAAGAACGTATTAGAGAAATGAATCGGACTAGGGACATCATAATGGATGCTGCTTAGCCCGATTTTAATTAGGATTCGGAAAAGGGGTTGAATCCCGATCCTGCAAAATTCTATGATATGTTGAAAGATTCTGATGAGCCTTTGTGGAAGGGTTGCAAAAAGCACACTAAGTTATCAATAATCTCACAACTATTGAATTGTAAATCTGATTTTAACATGTCTGATAACTATTATGATTGGTTAATGCCAATAATCAAGAGTATGTTACTGAAAGGCAAAAAGTTTCCTGAAAACTTATACTAATATAAGAAGATAGTAAAAGGGTTAAACTTGGGTATGAGAAGATAAATGCATTCCAAAATGATTGTATGTTGTACTACAAGGAAGAAAAGGAGAAAAAAAATGTGACCTGTATGGCTATAATAGATTTCAACCTAAACAACTGGGTAATAAGAACCAAAAGGACATATCATACAAGGTGTTGTGTTACTTTCCAGTCATACTAAGGATTCAGAGGCTTTATATGTCCAGAAACACCGCCGAACACATGAGATTGCATAAAGAGGGCAAACATAGTAAGCCAGAAATGGTCATCCACCCAGCGGAGGGTGAGGTGTGAAATCATATTGATGATAAACACCTGTTGTTTATCACCAAACCATAAAATGTTAGAGTGGGACTCTCGACTGACGGGTTCATACCATTCGGTCATTCAATTACTCCTTACTCTTATGGACTAGTATTTGTCACCTTGTATAACTTATCACCTGGGATGTGCAAGAAGGAACAATTTCTTTTCTTATCCTTGGTCATTCCAAGTCTAAAATACCCTAGTCAACAAATCTACTTCGTCATAATTTGGACACCATGTATATCGAGAAAAATGTTTTCGATAACATCTTCAACACTATTATGGATATCAAGGCCACGAAAGATAATGCAAACACTCGAGAAGATATGAAGGAAATTTGTAAGCCTCCAAAATTAGAGTTGGTTCGAGTGAATGTGAAAATTGAGCTGGTTGCATATCGAGAAATTATCTATTTATTTTTTTTATCAAAATATGGAAGGAATGATATAAGACTATTTGGAAGCTAAAATCTAAAGCTGATGATAATAGATGGCATGTTACAAAGAGAAAATTTTGCGATTGAGTGAATTATGTACAATTGTACACATATAATTCATGCAGGACATGCAAAATTGTACACATATAATTCACAAAAAGTCAATACATTTTTTTGATAAACATAAACAATCAATATTGATTACTTGCAAAACATGACCACAGTGCTAATAAAACACACACACACACACACATATATATATATATATGAGCTCGATTTGAAGCTTGACATGTTAATTAAGATTTTACTAATTTAAATGTGCTTCATGAGTAATTGAAATGTTAAATGTTATTAAATTTTTTGGAACATACTATTATGATGAAAATAGATATACTAGATTTGAGCTTATCCGTTTACGTGGGTTTCAATTTCTTTCTTTTTTTCTTCCACGTATAGCACTCATTTTTTTTCTCTTTTTCTCTCTTCATAAAAAGATAACCCCATTTCTCTTTAATTATTGCCACATTGTAAGAATTGAGACAACTCTTTAATTAAGTGTATAGATCTGTATATAATATTTTTATTTGTATTGTTTTTCTTTTGAAAAGCAAACAAATTTTATGGTAGGTTGATTTCTAATCTAAACCAAAATTCAATATGTTATCTAAAGTATCATAACTCTTCATTTAAATTAAACGAAGAAAATTATTATAGGAAAAATTACAAAAACCCACCTGCTCGAGAAAATATGAAAAAAAATTGTAAGCATTCAAAATTGGAGTTGGTTCAAGTGAATGTGAAAATTGAGCTAGTTATATATCGAGAAAATCTCTATATTTTTTTTTTATCAAAACATGGAAGGAATGATATAAGACTATTTGGGAGCTAAAATCTAAAGCTGATGATAATAGATGGCATGTTACAAAGAGATAATTTTGCGTTCGATTGAATTATGTATTGTACACATATAATTCATGAAGGACATGCAAAATTGTACACATATAATTCACAAAAAGTCAATATATTTTTTTGATAAACACAAACAATCAAAATTGTATATATATTAACTTGAGCTCGATTTGAAGTTTGACATGTTAATTACGATTTTACTAATTTAAATGTGCTTCATGAGTAATTGAAATGTTAAATTTTATTAAATTTTTTGGAACATACTAATATGATGAAAATAGATATAGTAGATTTGGGCTTATTTATTTATGTGGGTTTCGATTTCTTTATTTTTTTTTCTTCCACGTATAGCACTCATTTTTTTTCTTATTTTTCTCTTTTTCTCTCTTCATACAAAGACAACCCCATTTCTCTTTAATTACTGCCACATGGTAAGAATTGAGACAACTCTTTAATTAAGTGTATAGATCTATATATAATATTTTTATTTTTATTGTTTTTCTTTTGAAAAACAAACAAATTTTATGGTAGGTTGATTTCTAATCTAAACCAAAATTCAATATGTTATCTAAAGTATAATAAGTCTTCACTTAAATTAATCAAAGAAAATTTTTATAGGAAAAATTACAAAAACCCACCTGAGGTACTTTTCCAGTTACACTTCTCTTTTTAGTTTTTTCCTTAATTTATTTCCAGCTTAATTAATTATTTCTTTTATTTCTCCATATTAAATGCCCAACCCACTTCGTCTTCTTCCCCATTTCTTTTGCAAATGAAAACGCATGACCTTTTTATTTTTGTTTCTTCCCCATTTTTTCTTTTTATTTCCTGTGTGGATCAATGGTGTTGAAGGTGAATGGGTCAAGAGTGTGTTGACGATTCTGATTCGACATTCCTCGCATCAACAGTGGAGAAAAGCCTCATTTCAGCCAAGGTTAAGCCGACTCTCTGACATGTAGAAGGTCATAGCAACTCTGATTGCCAAAAGCTGGCTGGGTGTGGTGGCGCAGCTAAGCAACAGCTAGGGCAACCAAAAAATGCAAGGCACCCACCTTCGGGTTTAGGTAACTATGGTTCTAGGCCTCATCTAGAGGCGGTGGCTTAGAAGGGGTTGCAAAACCCTAGGGCAAATGGGTTAGTGGACGAAGTCTAGCAGCAACCATATGATACTGGCCATAACAAGGCCTAGGAAGTTAGTAGTTTTGTTGACTCGAGTTTATCTTCATCTTCAGCTCTTTCTAATGGCCCGCAGAAAGGGAACAATGGGCTGGTTTTGATAGATCATGGTCTGAACAGTGGATTTCAAGTCAATAAAGTAGTACAGGGAGGTCAACTTTGAGAAAAGCTGATGGGCTCGATCAGCAAGAAGGGTATGAAGATGGGCTAGGTTTGGGTACTGATTTTATGAAAAGACTACATCATCAAGTCTTAAGCTTGCACGATCATGGACCACTAGACTTAGTTCGTGATGTTTAGGTCACTATCTCGGTTTCAGGCAGCAAAACAACGCCCTCTGATCCAACAGAAGAGCATACTAATCCTTCTAGTTAGGACTCTCTTGAGGTGCATGCTCTAGACATGGAACTAACTAGGTCTGGAGTGTCTATGACAGTTGTTGTTGAGTCCGCTGGTGTTGGAAAATCACCTTCTTGCGGAATCCTAGGTTGTAATCTTTCCAAACACCCAAGTCTAGAATGACTAATAAAAAACAGCAAACAACAATCAGATAATCAAAGAAAGAACATATTAGGAAACCACCTTGGATGATGCCCAGGAGGTGATCTTCGAAACACCCAAGTCTAGAGTGACTTGTATAAAGAAAAGAGACAACAACCAATCAAAGCAAGAAAGAAAAGAACACAAGAAATTTGTTGATGAGGTTCGAAAATATGCCTACGTCCCCTTGAGCTCCTTCGAGCTCTCTACACTATCTTATTAATAGAGTTCTTTACGATCAGCAATACCCTTCCAAGAACTCACAGGTTCTTGAAGAACAAAAGAAGAAGAGGAAGAAGAAAGTGATAAGAACTAACCCTCGTATTTTCCCCAAGAAAATTCCCCTTAGAAGCCCTTGAATCCCTTTCTATTCTACTCTCTCTTTCTAAACAATCAACCTCTCTACAGAATCTCTCTTGAGTTTAGTGTCTTTGCACTCTAATAATTGATCTCACTTTTAATCACAAGTTATTCCTCACACACCTTTGAGATTGAAGCTAGGTGACCCTTCATATAATGTACCAACTTCTTGTCCAATCTTGAGAGTCAATCTCCACCCTTAGATCTTGATGACCAATTAACCATAGCCCTTCATCAATTCTAAGTGAAGCTGTGCATTTTGGACATGTTCCACGCACCACTCAAAGAGCTGAAACATGTGTGCATCATTGTGCCTGGCGCTGTGGCCCAGAACAGGGCAGGCTGCGGCCCAGGGCAAAGCACACATCTCTAACTTTCTGGGCGTCGCGGCCTGGGGGAGTCTGACCTGCGGCTTACACCTGGCCAGAAGCTCCTTCATAGCCTAATGTAAATGGTCTCATCAAGCTCTCCATGTAAGAACGTTGTCTTCACATCCATTTGCTCGATTTCCCACTTGAATTAGACCACCAATGCTAACACTATCCTGATCGTCTTGTATTTCACAACTGGTGAGAATATTTCGGTGAAGTCTATACCTTCTTTTTGTGTGAACCCCTTCACCACCAGCCTACCTTTATACCAGACTTCATCCCCTGGAGTGTTCCTTTCTTTGATCTTGTAGATCCATCTACAATCCAAAACTCTCTCTTTTTATGGTTTGGGCACCAATACCCAAGAGTTGTTCTTCCTCAAAGAATCCATTTCTTCCTCCATAGCTAGCTGCCACTTTGACAACTCCTTACATTCCATGGCATCTATGTAAGTTTTTGGTTCAACCTCTCCTTCTGTCCAAGAAGCTGCTACACTAGCACCAGCAAAACCATATCTCAAAGGTGGTCTAACCACCCTCCTTTCCCGGTCCCTTGTGAGTTGGTAGTCACTCAGACTTGTTGCATCATCCCCTTCCAGTTCAGTCTCCTCTTGCATGCCCTGAGCTTGGCCTTCTTCAATGGGCTCTACCTGTTCCGAACCCTCTTGCCTTCTTTGCTCTACCTGAACCAAATTCTCCTTGATGCGATGCTCCATAAATTCTGAACTGGTTTGTTCACTAGCCCCTGTAGGGTTAGTTTTCTCCAAGTAGGGAAATAACAATTCATTAAAAATAAAATCCCTACTTATTATGAGTTTTATTCCTTTTAGTTCTAAGGACCACAACCTATACCCCTTAACCCCATCACCATACCTTAGAAACACACATTTTCTAGACCTTGGGTTAAGTTTATCATCCTTTTGATGTGTATATGCAGCACATCCAAAAGTCCTAAGGTTGTTCAACTCAAGGGGTTTTCCACTCCACATCCCTATGGGAGTCTTAATGTCTAAAGCCCTAGAGGGTGATCTATTAACCAAGTATGCAGCAATAGACATAGCTTCTCCCTAAAAATATTTTGGTAAACCAGAACCAATTAACATGCACCTAACCTTTTCCATAAAGGTTCTATTCATCCTCTCAGCAACTCCATTTTGTTGAGGGGTTTTCACAACCGTTCTATATCTTAGAATGCCATTTAATTCACAGAATTTATCAAAATCCTTACTAAAAAATTCTAAGCCATTATCAGTTCTTAACACCTTAACTACCCTACCCATTTGAGTCTCCAGCAACATTTTCCACACCACAAATTTATTCAAAGCATCCGATTTATTTTTAAGCCAATAAACCCAAACCTTTCTTGAATAATCATTAATTAAAGACAGAAAGTAACGATTACCTCCCTGTGTTGGTGTCATTGTTGATCCCCAAAGATCCGCATGGATGTAGTTAAGAATCCCTTTAGACTTGTGCACTCCGGTGTTGAAGCTGACCCGATGTTGCTTCTCAGGAATGCAACTCTCACAGAAATCCAGTTTCTTTACTTTGTTACCACCAAGTAGACCATCCTTGCTGAGAACTTGCAGCTCCTTTTCGCTTATATGTCCTAGGCGAGTGTGCCAAAGGGCTGCCCTATCCATCTCAACCATCAAGCTTGCTGCTTGATCCTTGATTTTTGTCTCTCTGATCATCTCATAGAGTCCATCTTTGATTGCTACTTTGTTCACTACCAAAGATCCCTTGGTCACCTTGATCTTTCCTCCATGTGCCTTGTATGTATACCCCATGGAATCCAGCTGCCCCAGTGAGATAAAATTCCTCCTCAAATCTAGGAAATACCTTACATTCCGTAGCAACCTTTTGATTCTATCAAACATCCTCAACCGGATGTCTCCTATCCCCCTCACTTGGAAAGAATTGTCATTCCCCAAGAAAACCCTTCCATCATTGATTTCCTTGAAATTCTTTAACCATTCCTTATGAGGGCACATGTGTTAAGTGCACCCAGAATCTAGAATCCATTTCTCGCTGCCTTACCTCCTGCTCACATTTGAGCACACAACAAGAACATCATCTTGCTGTTCTCCTTTGGCAACCGAAGCCTCTCCATTGTTGGTATGGCTTATTCCTCTCTCATCCCACAACCTCTTCTTGCAATCTTTCTTGAAGTGACCCTCCTTGTTGTAGTAGAAGCACCTCTTTCCTCTAAATCTTGGTTTGGAATATACTTTTCCATGGCTCTGCCCTCTACCTCTTGATTTCTCCCAGTAGTTGCCATGAATGCTACTGCCATTCCGAGTTGCTGGCCTTCCTCTTACGAACAGCCCTTCCCTACTTGATGCCTCCTTACTCTTGGCTTTGAAATCATGAGCCCTTATAACATTGACCACAATTTCTTTGTTTAGTGTATCTCTTCCATATTCAATTGCATTAATTAAACTATCAAAACAATCAGGAAGAGAATTTAATAACATAGCAGCTAATTGTTCATCTGGGAATTTAATACTACAACTAGCCAAATCTTGAACTAGTTTATTAAAGACATCAAGATTATCTTGCAACTTTTTATTAGGATCCATTTTAAAAGCAAAGATTCTTTTTAGAAGATAAATATTGTTAGGGAGAGTTTTAGTAAGAAAAAACTCATCTAGTTTCTTCCAAATGACATCAGGATCTTCCGAGTCTCCGCACTCCCTTGTGACACTATCCGACATGTGCAAGAAAATGGTGTTGTATACCATCTTTTTCATCTCAATCTGCTAGTCTTTCATGATACTTGCTGGAAAAGTATCATCTTCTCCAATAGTCAAGTCCACATTCTATTGCATAAGAACAGCCTTGATCTTTCGCTTCCATAGGGAAAAATCTCTCTTTCCATCAAACTTCTCAACAACGACATTTGAACCCATCTTGCGGAGATGATCCTAGATTTGTGCAGCACCCACAAATGCTTTCCAACTTCTTCTAAACCTCAAGAACACGATTGAAGATTGATCTCAACACTGTTCTTGAATCACCCACAAGAATACGATCTGATCTTGATCTTTACTCCGTTCTTGAATCACCCAAGAAGTTTGTTCTTTAATTCTTGGAGTCTTGCTTCGATACCTTCTATTTTTGCTCCGATACCCAGCTGTGCAAGCTCTGATACCACTGTTGCTGGTATATCTTCTAGCTTTGATACCACTGTTGGAAAACCACCTTGGATAACGCCCAGGAGGTGATCTTCCAAACACCCAAGTCTAGAGTGACTTGTATGAAGAAAAGAGACAGCAACCAATCAAAGCAAGAAAGAAAAGAACACAAGAAATTTGTTGACGAGGTTCGACAATATGCCTACGTCCCCATGAGCACCTCCAAGCTCTCTACACTATCTTATCAATGGAGTTCTTTACAATCAGTAACACCATTCCAAGAACTCACAGGTTCTTTAAGAACAAAAGAAGAAGAAGAAGAAGAAAGTGATAAGAACTAACCCTGGAATTTTCCCTAAGAATATTCCTCTTACAAGCCCTTGAATCCCTTTCTATTCTATTCTCTCTTTCTAAACAACTAGCCTCTCTACAGAATCTCTCTTGAGTTTAGTGTCTTTGCACTCTTACAACTGATCTCATTTTTAATCACAAGTTATTCCTCACACACCTTTGCGATTGAAGCTAGGTGACCCTATATATAGTGCACCAACTTCTTGTCCAATCTTGAGAGTCAATCTTCACCCTTAAATCTTGATGACCAATTAACCATGGCCCTCTATCAATCCTAAGTGAAGCTGTGCATTTTGGACATATCCCACGCACCACTTAAAGAGCTTAATCATGTGTGCATCAGTGTGCCTGGCGTCGCAGCCCAGAACAGGGCAGGCCACGACCCTGGGCAAAGTACACATCTCTAACTTTCTAGGCACCGCGGCCTGAGGGAGTCTGAGCCACGGTGCACACCTAGCCAAAAGCCTCTCTATGCTGGGCATTGCACCTTGGAAGTTCTGTGTTATAGCGCACACTAGTGTGCATGCTCTAATGTTGAAGCCATTCAAACCTTGTTTAAACCTTAGACAAATACCAACAGAACACAAGCAATTGTTATCGAGGTTCGGCAATATGCCTACGTCCCTGGAGCTCCTCCGAGTTCTCTGCACTAAATCAATGGAGTTTTTACAATTACAGAAACACCTCTTCAAGAAACCTATTGTTCTTAAAGAACGAAAGAAGAGAAAAAGAAAGTGATAAGGACTAAGTGTTTCCCTTGAATTTTCCCCAAGAAAATTTCAATTACAAAGCCCTTGAATCCCCAAACTATACTACTCTCTCTCTAAACAACTAGCCTCCCTTGAATGAGTCTCTCCTATGTGTTTTGTGTCATTGCACTCTCACACACCGTGTGCTCTATTTCACACACATTCATGTCATTCTCTCTTGTTGAGATAATGTCTTAACTTATTGTTAGAAGACCCTTTAAATAGAGAAATGACTACCTCATCCAATCTTTGAGATCAATCTTAACCCTTAGATCTCAAGAACCAAAGACTCATGGCTCTCTAAGAGTCTAAGTAATCCTATGCATTTTAACCAAGTCCCATGCACCATCTCAAAGTGCTGAAAAATTGGTGTTAGGTGTTCTTCGTGCTGAGGCTTAGAATAGGGCGTGCTGAGGCTCAGAAGAGGGGAAACTTGCTGCCTTGCTGGAGGCCATGGCACGGCTAGTCTGTGCCATGACGCGCACCTAAAGGAGGACTTCCTCCACTTGCTGGAGGTCGCGGCGCACAACTTGGACCTGATGCTGAACTTTTCATCCGTTTAATTCTTTGACAAATCCCAACAATCTCTACCTTTGTCTAAGCAATTAAACCCGAACCCATAGTGTAGAGAACTCTGGATCCAAACATAACTTGAGTCACCATATCAACCGAATCCAATCCTAAGAAGTCCAAGGCAATGATTGAACTTGCTTAGAGGTAGAACTTTAGTACCTAAATCTGCAAGATTTTCTTTCGTTGCGACTTTGTCCATATAAATGGATCATTTCATAACATTTTCCTGAATGAAATGATACCGAACATCCATATGCTTAATCCTCTCATGGAACACCGGGTTCCTATGTAAGTGCAACGCATTTTGGCTATCTGAATACACCACCACCTGCTCTTTTAGGACCTTTAACTCTTCCAACAACCCTTTGCACCACATAGCCTCCTTTATGGCTTCCATAGCCGCTATGTACTCAGCCTCAGTTGTTGAGAGTGCTACCACTGGCTGCAACTGAGCCTCTAAATACTTCAACAACAACTTCATCCCAAGCCAAAGCTCCTTTCCGGGACTACTCACAAATCTACTGAGAACGCTAATTACCTGAGATATGTCGGGTCTAGTGCTTACCATCATGAACATGACTGATCCAACTGCACTAGAGTCAGGGACCTTTTCCATTTCCTTCTTCTCCTCATCCATTCCAGGACATTGTTTGTTGGAGAACTTGAAATGACCAGCAAGGGGAATCTTCACTAGTTTACCATCTTCCATAGAAAACTTATACAACATCTTTTCTATGTAGGAAAACTGAGAAACCTTCAACACACTTCTCTCCCTTTCCCGGATTATTCTCATCCCAAGGATCTTTTGTGCAAGGCCAAGATCCTTCCTCTCAAACTCTGAACTGAGTTGAGATTTCAACCTTTCCATCCTCTCCCCACTGTTATCAACCAACAGCATATCATCAGCATAGATGAGGATACTCACCATTTCCTCCACCTTGTGTCCAGGTGAGAAAGTTTCTGTGAAATCTATGCCTTCTCTTTGTGTGAACTCCTTCGCCACCAGCCTAGCCTTATACCAGACTTTATCCCTAGGAGGGTTCCCTTATTTGATCTTGTAAATCCACTTACAATCCACAACCAATTCCCAAGAGTTGTTCTTCCTCAAAGAATGCATTTCTTCCTCCATAGCTAGCTTCCATCTTGACGAATTCTTACATCCCATGGCATCAATGTAAGTCTCTGGTTTATTTATCCCTCCTTCTATCCAAGGAGTTGTTACACTCGCAGCTGCAAAACCATATCTCAAAGGTGGTGTGACCAGCCTTCTTTCTCGGTCCCTTGTAAGCTGATAGTCATTCTGACTTGCTACATCATCCCCTTCTAGTTTAGCCTGCTCTCGAGTGTCTTGAGCTTGGCCTTCATCAATAGGCTCTAATTGGTCTGAACCCCCTTGCCTTCCTTGCTCTACCTGAACTGAATTTTCCTTGATGCTATGCTCCACAAATACTGAACTGGTTTACTCACTATCCCCTATAGGGTTAGTTTTCTCCAAATAGGGAAATAAATGCTCATTAAAAATGACATTGCTACTTATTATGAGTTTAAATCCTTTTTGCTCTAAGGACCATAACCTATACCCCTTAGCTCCTTCCCCATATCCTAGAAACACACATTTTCTAGACTTTGGGCTAAGTTTATCATCCTTTTGATGTGCATACGCAGCACACCCAAAAGTCCTAAGGTTGTTCAACTCAGGGGGTTTACCACTCCACATCTCCCCGAGAGTCTTAAGGTCCATAGCCCTAGAGGGCGATCTATTAACCAAATACGCAGTAGTAGACATCGCTTCCCCCCAAAAACATTTAAGTAATCCGGATCCTATAATCATGCACCTAACCTTTTCCATAAAGATCTTATTCATCCTCTCAGCAACTCCATTTTGCTGAGGCGTTTTCATAGCCGTTCTATGTCTTAGAATCCCTTTTAACTTGCAGAATTGATCAAGTTCCTTATTAAAAAATTCTAAGCCATTATCTGTTCTTAACACCTTAACGACCCTACCAGGTTGAGTTTCCTCCAGCTTTTTCCACACCACAAATTTATTTAAAGTATCTGATTTATTTTTAAGCAAATAAACCTAAACCTTTCTAAAATAATCATCAATTAAAGACAGAAAGTAAAGATTGACTCCCTGTGTTGGTGTTCTTACGGGCCCCCAAAGATCGACATGAATGTAGTCAAGAATGCCTTTAGAATTGTGCACTTCGGTGTTGAAGCTAACCCAATGTTGTTTCCCAATTCGCAAAATCAAATTTCTCTAATTTGTCACCATTAAGTTGATCGTTCTTGCTGAGAACTTGCAGGCCCTTTTCGCTCATGTGTCCCAAGTGCTTGTGCCAAAAGGCTGCCTTATCCATCTCAGCCATCAAGCTTATTGCTTGATCCTTGATGTCCGTGTCTCCGATCATCTCATAGAGACCATCCTTCTTTGCTGCTTTGATCACTATCAAAGATCCCTTGATTACCTTGATCTTTTCTCCTTCTGCTTTGTATGTGTACCCCATGGAATCTAGCTGCCCCAGTGAGATCAAATTTCTTCTCAACTCCGGAAGATATCTCACATTCTGCAGCAGCCTTGTCATTCCATCAAACATCCTCAACTGGATGTCTCTCGTGCCCCTCACTTGGTAAGAAGTATCATTTCCCAAGAAAACCTTTCCATCATCGGTTTCCATGAAATTTTTGAACCAATCCCAATGAGGACACATATGATAAGTGCACCCAAAATCTAAGATCCATCTCTTGCTGCCTTGTTGCCCCTTACTCACATTTGAGCACACAACAAGAACATCATCATCTTGCTGTTCTCCCTTGGCAACCGAAGCCTCTCCATTCTTGTTATGGCTTCCTCCCTCATCCCTCATCATCTTCTTGCAATCTTTCTTGAAATGACCCTCCTTATGGCAGTAGTAGCATATCTTTCCTTCAAATCTCAATTTAGAGTGCGCTCTCCCATGGCTTTGTCCTCTACTTTGTGGTTTATCCTAGTAGTAGCTATGTATGTTGCTGCCATACCGAGTTGTTGGCCTTCCTCTAATGAACAACCCTTCTCCAATTGATGCTTCCCTCATCTTGGCTTTGAAATCATGAGCCCTTATAGTATTGATCAAAATTTCTTTGGTTAGTGTATCTCTTCCATATTCAATAGATTAATCAAGCTTTCAAAACAATCAGGAGGAGAATTCAACAATATAACAGCCAATTGTTCATCCGGGAATTTTCTACTACAACTAGCCAAATCCTGAACTAGTTTATTAAACACATCAAGATTATCTTGCAACTCTTTATTAGGATCCATTTTAAAAGCAAAGATTCATTTAAAAAGATAAATCTTATTAGGGAGAGTCTTTATAAGTAACAACTCTTTTAGTTTCTTCCAAATGGCAGCTGGATCTTTCCAGTCTCCGCACTCACTTGTGACACTATCCGACATGTGCAGAAAGATGGTGTTGTACACTATCTTCTTGATCTCATTCCTCTAGACCTCCGTGAAACTTGCTGGAAAATCGTCATCTTCTCCAGTCGTCAAGTCCACCTTTTGTTGCATAAGAACGGCTTCGATTTTCTGCTTCCAAAGGGCAAAGTCTACCTTTCCATCAAACTTCTCAACAATGAAGTTTGAACCCATCTTGTGGAAAAAATCCTAGATTTATGCAGCACCCAAAATTGCTTTCCAACTTTTAAATTTCAAGAACACGATCAAATCTTGATCACAACACTGTTTTTGAACCTCAAGAACACGATCAGATCTTGATCTCTACTCCGTTCTTGAATCTCCCAGGAAGTTTTCTTTGATTCTTGGAGTCTTGCTCCGATACCCCTTATTCAACTCTGATACCCGCTATTGTAGCTCTGATACCACTGTATCACCACCAAAGAATCCTTTGATTCTTGGAACCGAGCTCTGATACCACTACTGGAAAATCACTTTCTTGCGGAATCCAGGTTGTGATCTTTCCAAACATCTAAGTCTAGAATGACTTGTAATAAACAGCAAACAGCAATCAGACAATCAAAGAAAGAACACAAGCAAGTGTTATCAAGGTTTGGCAATGTGCTTATGTCCCCGTGAGCTCCTTCGAGATCTCTGCACTAAATCAATGGAGTTCTTATAATTACAACAACACCACTTCAAGAACCCTCTTATTTCCCTGGAATTTTCCCCAAGGAAATTCCAATTACAAAGCCCTTGAATCCCCAATCTATACTACTCTCTCTCTAAACAACCAGCCTCCCTTGAATTAGTCTTTCCTATGTGTTTTGTGTCTTTGCACTCTCACACACTATGTGTTCTATTTCACACACATTCATGTCATTCTCTCTTGTTGAGATGATGTCTTCACTTGTTGTTAGAAGACCCTTTATATAGAGCAATGACTACCTCATCTAATCTTTGAGATCAATCTCAACACTTAGATCTCAAAAACCAAAGACTCATGGCTCTCTAAGAGTCTAAGTAATCCTGTGCATTTTAACCAAATCCCACGCACCATCTCAAAGTGCTGAAAAATTGGTGTTAGGTGTGCTTCGTGCTGAGGCTGAGAACAGAGGGTGCTGAGGCTCAGAAGAGGGGAAGCTTGCTGCCTTGCTAGAGGCCGCGGTGCAGCTGGTCCATGCCACAGCGCGCACCTAAAGGAGGACTTCCTCCACTTGTTGGAGGCCACGGCGCACAACCTGTGCTGCAACGCACAACCAGGACCTGATGCTGAACTTTTCATCCATTTAATTCTTTGACAAATCCCAACATCAGGAATAAAATATAAAACTTCCAGTTCTAAGAGAGCTTGTAATAAGGAAAATGAGGTCCTGGCCTTTGAGGAGGAAGAGAGGATTATGGAAGCTTTACAATTGCCCACTGATCTGTAACGACCCATCCTGAGTGTACTTTACTCGGAACGGCTCTATTACCTTTCAACACTGAGCATCTTGACTCCATATGCAACCATACAAAGAATAAAATTCAAAAAACATTCTTTTAAATTATTTCAATTCTATACAACACATATCTTTACATACTTAAAACCATTTCAATACATTAAACAACTCTTAAAATCAGCAAACTTCCTTAATTACAAATAACTTGAAATCTTTTTACAAAAATAATCCATAATAAAACTTTAGTTCCTAAAAGACTCAAGAGATGAGGATGTCATGGATGAGGACCTTATAAGGAACTTCCTTCAACTTTATCTCAGACCTTTCGGCACTTTTCTGAAAGGTTAATAAAAGGGAGAGGGATGAGCTAAAAAGCTTAGCGTGTCTTCACATTACTAGAAGTAATCATTTTGAAAAAAATATTTCTTGAATTACAAACCTTATCATATAAGTCATTTTCGTAAATATAAATATAATACATCTTTTTTATATACCTCCAATTTACTTTTCTTATTTCTTATCACAAAAGAAGCACTCTTCACAATGGCACGAGTTTTTTTAATTATTCATATTTTTTGTAGTCCATATTTCATCTACACATGACATAAAATCAACCATTCACGAGAAACATTTATCCCGATATTTTTCAATTCACAACGCTCTACATTTCATGCCCTTCACCTGGCCAATCATATCACATGCCCCTCATGGGCCAATTACAACACATACCCATCATGGAACAATCACCACAACGCATAAATGAAATGCAATTCTATACAATGCAGTGCACAACCATATCTCAGATCAATTCATTTCATAATCATTTCCCCTCACTAGGCTAATCTCATCACAACGGGGATGTCTCCCTATGTACCAGTACGTTTTCTCAACAATACAACTTAGATCCCCTACACCCTTTTCCGGGCGGGATGCTACACGTTAAAGTTCCTTCTATACCTTTACACCTCTTGTGGGAAGGGATCTACAAGCCTCATCCATCACTCCCCCCTCATTAACATATTAACAAACAATATATATCAGAAAAAATACATTTATAATGAAATGATTTACAATCAAGCATCCATCTCTTATCATATGTATATCATTCATATAACTCTATTATTTATGATTCCACAATCAATTATATTCTTTTACTCTTACTCTTTTATTTCTATTATACAAATTATTACACTTACTAAAAGTAAGGCAAAACTCACCTTTACCGTGTCAAGTCTCAACCTTCGGTTTACTCTTAGCCTTGTGATATGTGCTTAAATATTCATATTTAAGCCCCCTTATTTACATTTGTTAAGTCCTTAGTTATGATAATTTAGTCCGTTTTACTTCATTTCTGTGTTTCACATGTTTTTATAGGGTCTTGAACAAAAAGAAGCATTTTTGGCACCTAAAGGAAGAAACCTGGAAATCCTGGAGCAGCTACTGGCAAAAGTGCGATCGATCGCACTATTGGGTGCGATTGAGCGCATAAGCGCTCATGCGCACACAAGATGGATCGAGTGCAGCCTTGCGATCGAACGCACAATGCATACAATCGAGCGCACATGTATGGGCATGAACAGTAAACGACAGAACCAGTTTTGGAAATAGAGGAGGTTTTACGTTTTAGGAAGTTTTGGGTTTCCTGAGTCTTCTAGGGTTATTCAACCCCTATAAATACACTTGTAAACACACAGAAAGGACATCAATTCTTTTATCTTTTTCTTAGCTCAGAGTTGTAAGCTTTGGTTAGGATTGACAACCCGTCTCCACAGTATTCTTCGGGTTTTATAGTTTATGTTTAGTTTATGCTATGATGTTTATCTTAGACAACATGTGTAACTAACTCTTTGTAGGGCTCGATTAAAGCCCTAGTTATGCGTTCCCATATATATATATATATATATATATATATATTCATTGATTATCTTTGCAATAGCCTTGATTATGATGCTTAATGATGAGTCTTAAATATTGCATATTTAAGACCCTTAACTTATATTTGTTATGCTCTTAGTTAGTAGTATTTCACTTTATTTTATGTCTTTTTTGTGTTTTGTGTATTTTTATAGGTTTGTGGAGAAAATGAAGCATTTCAGGAGATGTGAAGCTTCAGGAGCAATAGCGATCGATCGCACTTTCTGTGATCGATCGCATGGTCAACATCCCACATCGAAATGTTTGCAGTGCACCTGCAATTGAGCGCACCAGACACGTGATTGAGCACAGATGCGATCGTGTGCACAAGACATGCGATCGATCCCACTTGCGATCGATCGCAACATTCTGCGATCGAGCACACTTGGGCGGTATCCCACATCGAATCTGCAACCCATGCTACTATGGACTCCCCCTATATAAACACCATCTGACCTCATCATTGAGAGTGCAATTCCTGAGCCATTTGGTGTTAACCGATGGACGTCTGTTGGCATTCTGGTGGATCCCGAAGGCTTTGCTACCACGAGGGGAAGTGCCGCCCAACAGCGAGTGGAATTTCTCCCATGTAATTTATTTCTTTTTAGTTAAATGTTTAGCACTTTTATTATGAACTGTAGTTTCATAACTATGAGTGGCTAGAATATTCAACTAAGGTTAAAGATGAAGCCCTGCCGTTGTTTGGCATATTAGTTCAGTTTTGTTTATACAATTCTGATGTTTTTAGTATAAATGTTCTGTCAATTATTTGAGTAGAATCTTATGATTGATTGTGTTTAAATTGTTCTGTTGGATATTCCTTGTGTTTCATCTGATTGATACATCAAATTGTTTTTGATTAAATTGGGTTTCCTTTGTGATTTGTTAAAAGCGGATGCATTGGATGCTTTTGGTTTAACTGGGATATTTGTTGTTTTTTATCTTAAGTTGGATTCATGGAATTTTTTGATAGGCTATCTTTAGAACATTGAGATATATGCTTAACTTTGGTAGGGTGGATTCAGAAACCTTAGTCTTTTTATTAGTTTTTAAAATCAATTTAGTTTAGCTTTTATTTATTTTGCAACATATAATACAAAACTCGGAATTAGGTTAAGATAATATTAGTTTAGATAAATTTATATTTTCACAACACAATTCCCTGTGGATTCGACCTCGCACTTGCACAACGCTATATTGCAAAGGACTCGTGCGCTTGCGAGTAATTTAAAACTCACAACAAGTTTTTGGCGCCGTTGCCGGGGATTTGTTTGGTTTGTGAAAATTTTTGGTCTGAATTGATTTTATTTTTCTACTAGTTAGTTATAAAAAATAAAAAAAAATGTGGATGAATCCAGTGTCAGTTTCACAGTCTTTAAAGGACACCATTAAGGAGTACATGAAAATGACTGGCCCGTCCATCAATGCTGCCAACACATTCAATGTTGATAGTTGTTCCATCTGTGCTAGTCCTATTCATTTAGCACAGAATTGTCCATCAATGACGGCTTTTGCCGAGTATCCCATGGAACAAATGAATGCTTTCAATGAGTGTTGTTGGCAATCAAATGGATCTTACTCCAAAACATACAATCCAGGGTGGTGGGACCACTCTAATTTTTCATGGACGCAGAACCAACTGAGGAATCAAGGAGGAGCCCCTTATCAAGCTCACACTCAATACCCTCCCGAATTTCCTCCGCCAGTTCCAAGTTATAGTCACTCAGCCTATCCAGCACCATTACCTGCTTACCAAGCTCCCATTCAAACACCAGCGCCAGTTTCATAGTCACTTGAGGACACCTTTAAGGAGTACATGAAAATGACTAGCCAATCCATGAGCGAACTAATGAGTGCAACAATAGAAAACACCCAAGTGATTGCCAAGCTAGAGAGTCAAATGGATCAAATCGTAAGTTACATGGATGAAGGAGAGAATGGAGAGTTCCCCAGTCAACCTGATCCTAACCCAAAGGAACAGTTTGTGGTGGCAAATTTATCAACTCCTATGCATTGGCAGGAACAAGTGCAATCAACTGTCCCATACTTGTCTGGGAGACAAGTGTACAATCAAGTGGAAGAGAACCCTGCTATGCACCAAAGGCAAGAAAGTGGCAACAATGAGAAGAGAGATGCTGAGCCATCTACAGCCACTCGTATTATTAAGGATCTCCCTAGGTCATTTTTTCCTAAAGCACCTTACCCTGAGAGATTACAAGCGCCTAAGAAAGAAGAGAAGTCTGAGGACATTATGGAGGCATGCTTTGCTCAGTTTGGAGAGGATTTGAATTTAGATAAGTTACTTGAGCAAGCAAATACTATCTTGGAGTCTGTTCCTCGAGAGAGCAGTAAGACAGAGAAAACTGTGGATGAACACCATCTGACCTCATCATTGAGGGTGCAATTTTTGAGCCATTTGGTGTTAACCAGTGGAATTCTACTGGCATTCTGGTGGATCCCAAAGGCTTTGCTACCACGAGGGGAAGTGCCGCCCAACAGCGAGTGGAATTTCTCTCATGTAAAGTAATTTATTTCTTTTTAGTTAAATGTTTAGCACTTTTATTATGAACTTTAGTTTCATAACTATGAGTGGCTAGAATCTTCAACTAAGGTTGAAGATGAAGCCCTGCCGTTGTTTGGCATATTAGTTCAGTTTTGTTTATACAATTCTGATGTTTTTAGTATAAATGTTCTGTCAATTATTTAAGTAGAATCTTATGATTGATTGTGTTTAAATTGTTCTGTTGGATATTCCTTGTGTTTCATCTGATGGATACATCAAATTATTTTTGATTAAATTGGATTTCCTTTGTGATTTTTAAAAGAAGATACATTGGATACTATTGGTTTAATTGGGATATTTGTTGTTTTTTTCCTTAAGTTGGATTCATGGAATTTTTTGATAGGCTATCTTTAGAACATTGAGATATATGCTTAACTTTGGCAGGGTGGATTCAGAAACCTTAGTCTTTTTATTAGTTTTTAAAATCAATTTAGTTTAGCTTTTATTTATTTTGCAATATATAATACAAAACTCAGAACTAGGTTAAGATAAGATTAGTTTAGATAAATTTATATTTTCACAGCGCAATTCCCTGTGGATTGGACCTCGCACTTGCACAACGCTATATTGCAAACGACTCGTGTTCTTGCAAGTAATTTAAAACTCACAACACTTAACTTGATTAATGCCTGTGCTTATTTACATTCCTCATATGTGTATGTCTGATAAATATGTGCATGTGGTATGGATTAGTTAGTTAGACCTATTTGGATGACCGAGTCCTGGGCCTAACGATAGTAGCAAAAGATATCCACATCGGATTCTTGGATTAATCAACATGAGAAACTGGGAGTAGATACCATGCCCTAGGTCTCATGTGGTTGTCAATTTCCATAAATCTTATGCTTTCTTGAGGAACAACTCAGTAGATACCATGCTGAATCCCTTAAGAAAGAAAAGAGTTAGAGTAGATACCATGCCTAACTCGGTGCTTAGGGAAATCAATAGCTTAAGGAGTAGATACCATGCCCTTAAGTTGGAAACCATTAGGTTTTCATAGGAAGGCTAGTTGATAAGTGCTTAAATAGTCATATTTAAGCCCTCTAATTTACACTTGTTAGACTCTTTACTTATCTATTTTAGTAGATTATACTTCACTTTCGTGTTTTGTGTGTTTTTCACAGGACTTGGGCAAAAAGATAACAAAATGGAGCTTTTAGAAGCAAAAGCCAAGTTTTGCCCTCCAGCAAGGTGTGCTCGAGCGAACCTCCCTTGTGATCGAGCACACAAGCGCACTTGACGAAGGCTCGAGCGCACAAATGCGATCGAGTGCATCCCGCATATGCTTGAGTGCAATTACTCCAGAGGCAGTAGAGCCAGAATTGGAAAGAAGTCTTTCGACTCCAAATAAGAACTTAGGGTTTCGGGATACCATAAGGACCCTATAAATAGCCCTGTAAAACACATAAACCAGATCTTTTGTTCTAGATTCGAAGTAGAGAGCTTAGGAGAGGAATTAACGACTCGTCTCCTGAGGCTTCTTCGGTTTTAGTTTTCTGTTTATTTTAATTATGTTTAACATGTTTACTTTACTTAGTATGTGTAACTAAAACTTCTATAGGGCTCGATTGAAGCCCTAGTTATGCTTTACCACATATTTATTCATTGATTAGCTTTGCTATAGCCTTGTTAGAATATTTAACTTGATTAATACCTATTTATGTTTACATTCCTCATATCTATGTGCCTAATCAACATATGCATGTCGTATGGATAGGTTAGTCGAATCAATTTGGATGATCGAGTCCTGGGTTTGACATTAGTAATAAGAGATATCCACACTGGATTCCCGGGTTAATCAACATGGGAAACCGGAAGCGGACCAAGCCATAGGTCTCGTGTGGTTGTCGATCTCCATAGCCCTTATGCTCTCTTGAGGAATAACTCAGTATACACCCATGCTAAATCCCTTAAGAGAGAAAAGAGTTAGAGTATACACCATGCCTAACTCGTTGCATAGGGAGATCAATAGCCTAAGGCGTGGACCAAGCCCTTAGGTTGGCAACCATTAGATATTCATGATAAGACTAGAGCATTGAAACCTTAGTTAGTGGGAAAGTATAATTAGTGGTGGATATCATAGCCCTATGCCCTCATTATTGTTATTCACTCACAATTAAACTATTATTTCTCGTTTTAACTTGAAAAAATTAATTCTAGATAGAAATTCACCAATCCCTGTGGAAATGATCTCGCACTTGCACACTATGTTACCACAAACCTTGTGCACTTGCAAGTAAAACTAGAACGATTATTTACATAAATATTTAGGTAGGTAATCGTCACAACAAGTTTTTGGCGTCGTTGCCGGGGATTGCACTAAATTTCTTTTTAGAATTAAAAACTTCTCATTTAAATTTAATTATTATTATCTCCTTTTTATTCAATTCTTAATTATTGTGTTTATCTTATTTTTCGCTTCATTAAAAACCTTAATTAGTTTCTCTTTCTCTATTTTAGGTACACCAGGAGAGCCCTCTGTACCATTTGCGATCGAGCGCACTCTCTTGTGCGATTGAGCACCCTCTCTTGTGCGATCGAGCGTAATTGAGGCAAAGAGTCATCCGAGCAGCAGTATTTGACTGCTACATTCATATATCTGCCACTGATTCATGCACGGACGTCGGTCCAAGAGTCCAACATTCCTTCCCTTTGATCCTGAGCTTGAGAGGTCTATCTGACAAAGGTTTAGGGATAACCCGGAAGAGGTAGGAGAAGGGAGTGAGGAAGAGATACCAATGGCAGAACGGATAGCTGAATAGCAACCACCTGAGTGGAGGCCGATGAAGCAATCCTTCATCCCGTAGAACATCGATCAACCTTCGTGCATTACATATCAACCTGATGCGGAAGGAAACTATTACATATCTCTGCAGATACTCAATGCACTAACTCACTTTAGGAGTACACCTTGTGAGGATCCATATTTGCACCTTCGAGAGTTCTTCGACCTCTGCAAATTCCAGCACATCCGAGGCCTAGACAAAGAAGGAATAAGGTTAATTCTTTTCCCTTTTTCCTTGAAAGATAATGCTAAATTATGGTATAATTCTTTGCCTGCAGTTTCCATCTACATTTGGGAGGAGTTAGAGAGTAAATTTCTAAGGAAGTTCTTCCTAGCCCAGAAGACAAGAAAAATGAGGAAAAAAATACAATCCTTCCAACAAAAGGATGGAGATCTGTTTTTCGAGGCCTGGGGACACTTCAACGAGCTGCTACTCAAGTGTCCACACCACAACCTACCCCAAGACGAACTGGTACAAGCCTTTTATGAAGGTTTAAGTGATTCTAACAAAAACATTGTTGATTCAGATTGTGGAGGAGTGCTGATGGAAAAGAGCAGCGAAGAGGCAATGGAACTTTTTGAAACTCTAAGCGAACACATGCAGCAGTTCTCCTCTCGAGGTAGATATATAACCAAGAGTAAGGGTATGTATGAGGTAAGCTTAAATGGAGTATCAACTCCTCAAATGGCCGCTGTGGCAAGAAAAATTGACTTATTAGTTCAAGCCATGGCCGCTCAGAACACCTCAACTAATCCATCCGCCGCACCACTATAGGTATGTGCCATTTGCTCACAATTTGATCATGATACTAATACTTGTCCCTTGTATTCATCTACAGATCATGAGCAAGCCAACTTTGTGGGACCAAGTAATTATCCGCCGAAGAACAATCCCTATGCAAACACATACAACCCTGGATGGCGGAATCATCCGAACTTCTCATGGAGCAACAACCTAAATAATTAAGGGCAACAAAGGAATAACTAACCAGCAGTCCAATCTACTCCTGAACCCAAGAAGAATGACCTTGAAATTCTTGTAAAGCAACTAGCAACTCAGCAACAACAAATCCTGAATAAACATGAACAATTCATGAAAGAGTCAAGACAATTTTGGACTGAAATGAGGCAAATCACTGCCAAGCACGATCAAGCCATTCAAGGACTAGAGGTACAAATAGGATAGTTGGCCAAGGAATTAAGTAGCAGAAAGTAAGGAGAACTCCCGGCCCAGCCATTACCTAATCCAAGAGGACACCAGCAGCTGAATGCCATAACAACCTTAAGAAGTGGAAAGGTCATCGGTACCAACGAACCTACACAAGCATCTTCAGACCAAACTTCTGCATCTAAAGTAAAGGAGATAGAAAAGGTAAATACACCTCCACCTTTTCCTCAAAGGTTGGTGAAGCCTAAAAAGGAAACTAAAATGATTGACATATTTGAAACCTTGAAAAAGGTAGAAATAAATATTCCTTTATTAGAGGCAATAAAACAACTACTTGCTTATGCTAAGTTTTTAAAAGATTATTGCACTAACAAACGAAAGTTTCAGGAGCATGAGACGGTAGCCTTGACCGAAGAGGTAAGTGCTATATTATTGAGAAAGTTACCACCTAAACTAAAAGACCCCGGTAGCTTCACTATTCCTTGCAGGCTAGGTGACCAGCTTTTTGAGCATGCATTATTGGATTTAGGAGCAAGTGTCAATTTAGTACCTTACAGTGTATTTGAGACACTAGGGTTGGGAGAACTCCAACCAACCTCCATTACATTACAATTGGCTGACAGAAGCATCAAACGACTAAGAGGTATCCTCGAGGATGTTTTGGTAAGAGTAGGTAAATTTATTTTACTAGCTGATTTTATTGTATTAGACATGGAGGAATGCCATAAGCCTATACCACTCCCTATCATTTTAGGCAGACCATTTATGATCATTGCTAACACAAACATTAGTGTAAAAAGAGGTATTGTCACAATGAGAGTAAATGATGAAGAAGTAGAATTTAAAATCTTTAGTACACTAGACTCCACTAAAACTAATAATGAGTGTGTGAGTTTCATGCAAGGAATTGATGAGAAAGTGACCAAGGCCCATATAACTGATCCATTGAAGACCATCCATAATGACATGGGATTGGAAGTTGGGCCAGAGGATAATATGATAAAAGATGTCCCTGGAGTTGTGCACACCATCAAGAGCACACGTAAACCTTCAAGTAAGTATAATCCTCAAGTTAAAAATCGTGTACTTACTAATACTACCCTTCCCTGTTTTATCTACCAGGTACCTAAATTGGAGACAAAGTAGCTACCAACGGACTTAGAACCACCTGATGGGGGCCCTAAGTGCCACCTTCAAAGGACATAGCCTTAAAAGCTACCATAAAGAGCACTTGAGCAAATTCCACTTGCATAACAAAGGGCTCAAGTGCCTCTATCGAGGTTAGTGGTACTGAGGCCACTACAAGCTGGTACGACTGTATCGTTCCTACTGTTATTTTAATTCATTTCTTTATATTAAACTCTTTTTACTATTAGCAAATTTCTTCCTTGCGATCGTGCGCACACCATATGCGCTCGAACGCCACCTCGCCCTGCATTGCGCATGAGCGCATCATATTAAGCATTTGCACATAAGTGCGATCGCGCGCACTTCATAATGCGGTCGAGCGCACTCGGGGCAGAAGGCACGTGATGATTTTTAAACACAATAAGCTCAGAAACCCATTTTTTCTCATTTACGCTCTGGCACACCTCGCACTCTAAAAAATCGCACTTTGCCCTAATCCTACATGGTAACTGATCTCAACGCTCCTCTACCACTCCACACCACCAGTCATCTGTCGCAATCACCACCTCACCACCGTACACCACCCTTCCACAAGCACAACCACTATTCCCTGATTTCTCCTAACCCAACACGGTATGCAAACAGATTTTTGTTCTATTTACTTGCACACCAGCAAGCACGAGTCTCTCTTTTATATTTTCATTGCATTATGCATTTATCTCGTGTGATTCGTTGTTTTATTTCATGTTTGCAGGGGGATCGGATAAAGTTCGTGGGTTTTTCCACAGCTTCAAGTGTTTGTTGCACACCAATTGTTCGACTTATTGCCTAGCCGAGTGCGATCGAGCGCCAAGTATTAGAGATCGAGCGCCCCTCACCCTGTGCGATCGAGCGCACCAACAGCTGCACATGAGCACAATCACACCAGAAGCACTACTATTTTCCCACAACTCATGGCTTCCACATCCCGAGCTTTCAGCAGCCGTCAGCAAGCATCCAGACCCAGTTTCGAACAACGTGTTGTTCAAGACAACATTCAATGTGAAAGAGGACTTTAAGAGTTTGGATGCCACAAGATGGGCGGTCTAAGAGTTCAAGAACCGGGATCTCAAGCGGCTATTTAAGCCTATCTGCTCGACGGCATACACACGTTTCGAGGTCAGTTTTTATGAGAACCTGACTTACGACTGCACCAGGCCAGAGCTTTTATCTTCTTCGGTCCAGGGCAGATTCATAGAGCTGACCACCACTGACATAGCCAGCTCATTACACTGCTGTGATGAGACTCCACCGGAGAATAGCCATATAGAGGAGCAGCCTGACTCGTTCCCTCTCCCACACATCATTGAGGATATGTGTGCTGGACAGTATGCAGACCGCCACAACAATGCGGGGAGCCAGTCGAGGTTGCCTTCCCGTCTATGGTTTGTTGATTCAGTCCTGCAGCGTAATGTGTGTCCATTGGGGCACAAGACATAGAGGCGGGATCAGTTCTTACAGGCTCTCTACACTTTTCACCGAGGTCATTGATACTCCATCCCAGTAATCATATGGAGTCAGATACATAAATTTTGGGATGGGGTGCATAACCGGCAGACGACCACAGCTAATGCCTGGGGACTTCCTTTCCCCTTCTTGCTCGGTCATATCTTTAAGAAGAAGGGGATTAGAGGTTCCTCTATTGACGGCCCAGTTAGTGGTCACCTCTTCTTTGGGAAAGCCCAGTGGAGCCTCAGTCAGTCGCACATGCCCCGAGGACCCCGAGCACAAATTCCTACTGCTGAGCTTGTAGCGGATGATCCGATGGAGGTCGAGCATCCACCGGTGAGCCCTTCATGGGAGGAGGACCAGACAACCATGGGATCCAAGGAGTATCAGCATCTCCTAGATGAGCTGTCTTCCTTCCATTGTGAGCTGTCCGACATCCGTCGAGAGGATCATTGAGGTAACCCATTTTATCTATCAGTGGATTAATGGCTTAGAGGCACAGTTTGCATGACAGGAGGCGATGCTACAGGCCATCCTTGACCACTTACCTCCTGCACCCGGTACCTCCTCGACTGCACCCACTGATGATCAGCAGTGAGGAGATACCCCGTCTGGCTGAAGATGTAAAACTTAGTGCTCATGGGAGGCACCCCAGACATATCCTTTTTCATTTTTTTATAGTTATATTTACATGTCTATTATTTATATTTTGTTTTCTGAAACAATGTTTGTTTCCCTTTGTCAGGTACTTAGTGTATGCATCCAGTTCAAGTTTGGGGGTGTATACAAGCAAGCAAGCAACCTAGTTCTCCATCTCCCAGGTCATATCTTTCCATGCCACACACATTGGGGACAATGTGCATTTTAAGTTTGGGGGTAGTGGGAGATACTAGATACTATCACACACGCACTTGACACACATGCACACACTAAGTCCCAGTTTTTTTAGGGAAGATAAATGCATGATCAATGGGTAAACAAAAATTTTGGTTAATTTAAAAATTTGATAACACTTCATTAGTAAGCTTAAAAGCTAGAACACATAGTCTTGTATTAGGAATTTTACAAAGTTTAGTTAACTACCTCAAGGCACCTAAGAATTCACGAGTTTGATCCAACTTTGCACGAGCACATTTAACACGCATTTGTGTGGGGTATGACATATAATTCTCTTGTATATGTTTCCATAATCTAACTATAATTGGATAACTTGTTGAAAAGAACCCTTTGGCATAATAAAAATAAAGAAAAATGTTCATCATGAAAAAAAAGAAGTGATTAAAAAGCTTCTAAAATGATCATTAAAAAAAAAAAACTTTCAACTGAGTAACTGGGCCTCTTGCCTCAGTAAGCATTGAGTGTTCACGTCAAAAGGTGGGAAGCAAGCCTTTAATGATCATAATAACAAATTTCCACTGGGTAACTGGGTCTCTTGCCTCAGTAAGCATTGAGTGTTCACGTCAAAAGGTGAGAATTTCATTTAGAAGCATTAAAACCTGTTAGTTCCGTAGCCTTTTTTATTCGAGTTAGTAAGTCCTTAGGGGTGTCTTTACACCTAATGCCCTAAAACCATCTAGCTTGAGAGTCATTGGCTAAAACACTCGTTACAAGGGTCAAATAGAAAGCTGATGGAACTCAACATGGTAAAGATCGCATGATAAAAAGAAAAAGAAAAAAAAAGCAAGTATTATGCCATTTTTGTTCTCTTTGATAAGGAATACGATAAAAGTTTGGGCATCGAAACCCTATACACTAAAATTATATGGAAGCCCCTACTTATATGTGCTAACTCATCACACACAAATCAAACTTGCAATGCCTTAGGCCAGCCTTAGGTGAGTGCCATGAGCTTTTGAAAATCCTTTTACAATACAAAAATGTGTTTTTATTTTAAGCTTACTCATGAACGGTTATCATCATTTTATGCGCAACCTAAATTTTTAAATATCATGGAAATGAATTTATGTTTAAAATTTTATTCTAACTTAGTCTTTATTTTTGTATTGCTAAGGGTCTAGCAATATATAAGTTTGGGGGTGTGATAAGTGCTTAAATAGTCATATTTAAGCCCCCTAATTTACACTTGTTAGACTCTTTACTTATCTATTTTAGTAGATTATACTTCACGTTCGTGTTTTATGTGTTTTTCATAGGACTTGGGAAAAAGATAACAAAATGGAGCTTTTAAAAGCAAAAGCCAAGCTATGCCCTCTAGCACAAGCACACGAGCGCACACATGCGATCGAGCGCATCCCGCATACACTTGAGCGCAATTACTCCAGAGGCGGAAGAGCCAGAATTAGAAAGAAGTCTTCCGACTCTAAATAAGAACTTAGGGTTTCGAGACACCATAAGGACCCTATAAATAGCCCTATAAAACACATAAACCAGACCTTTTGTTCTAGATTTGATGTAGAGAGCTTAGGAGAGGAATTGACAACTCATCTCCCGAGGCTTCTTCGGTTTTAGTTTTCTGTTTATTTTAATTATGTTTAGCATGTTTACTTTACTTAGTATGTGTAACTAAAACTCCTATAGAGCTCAATTGAAGCCCTAGTTATGCTTTACCACATATTTATTCATTGATTATCTTTGCTATAGCCTTGTTAGAATATTTAACTTGATTAATACCTGTTTATATTTACATTCCTCATATGTATGTGCCTGATCAACATATGCATGTAGTATGGATAGGTTAGACGAATCAATTTGGATGACCGAGTCCTGGGTTCGACATTAGTAACAAGGGATATCCACACCGGATTCCTGGGTTAATCAACATGGGAAACCATGAGAGGACCAAGCCCTAGGTCCCATGTGGTTGCTGATCTCCACAGCCCTTATGCTCTCTTGAGGAACAACTCAGTATACACCCATGTTGAATCCCTTAAGAGAGAAAAGAGTTAGACTATACACCAGACCTAACTCGTTGCATAGGGAGATCAATAGCCTAAGGTGTGGACCAAGCCCTTAGGTTGGCAACCATTAGATATTCATGATAAGTCTAGAGCATTGAAACCTTAGTTAGTGGGAAAGTATAATTAGTGGTAGATATCGTAGCCCTATGCCCTCATTATTGTTATTCACTCACAATCAAACTATTATTTCTCTTTTTAACTTGAAGAAATTAATTCTAGATAGAAATTCACCAATCCCTGTGGAAATGATCTCGCACTTGCACACTATGCTACCACAGACCTTGTGCACTTGCAAATAAAACTAGAACAATTATTTGAATAATTATTTAGGTAGATAATCGTCACAACACTAGTGCATTGACCTATTACTCATTGGGAAAGTATGACTAGTGGTGGATATCAAAGTCCTATGTCTCATTATTATTAATTCACATTCAACAGTTATTTTGATCTTCTTTTATTAAGAAACTGATTCTAAAACGAAATTCACCAATCCCTGTGGAAATGATCTCGCACTTGCACACTATGCTACCATTGACCTTGTGCACTTGCAAGTAAAACTGTATGATTTTTTTTGGCGCCGTTGCCGGGGATTGCACTAAATTTCCTTTTAGAATTACTGTCGTTTAATTTAATCATCATTATTCTATTTGACTTTAATTTTTCTAAAAAATTTTAGTTTTTGTTTTTCACCTTTATTTTTATTTTCAGCAAACCCTAATCAAATTCCTTTCTGTTTCAGACACATCAAACCCTAATTGCACTTTCTGTGATACTTGCGATCGATCGCATCCTTCTGTGCGATCGAGCGTAATTAGGGTGGAGAGTTACCCGAGCAGCAGAGTTGAGCTACTGCACTGAAGCTGGTTTACCTGATTTATGCATGGACTTCGATCTCGACATCCAACGTTCTTTCCCATCGATCCAGAGCTTGAATGGACCGTCTGACAAAGGCTTAGCAACAACTTCGAGGAGAACGAAGAAGAATTCGAGAATGAAGCCCCAATGGCAGAACAGCTTGAAAATCAGCAACCACCTGTTCGAGTACGGATAAAGCATTCCTTCATCTCACGGAACATTGATCAACCATCATGTATTGCATATCAACCTGAGGTGGCAGGGAACTATTACATATCTCTGCAAATATTGAATGCTTTGACTCACTTTAGGGATACTCCTAATGAGGATCCACACTTGCACCTTCGAGAATTTTTCGATCTTTGCAAGTTCCAGCACATCCAAGGCTTAGACCAAGAAGGAATAACGTTAATTCTTTTCCCTTTTTCCTTAAAAAATAATGCTAAATTATGGTATAATTCTTTGCCTGCAGTTTCTATCCACACGTGGGAGGAGTTGGCTAGCAAATTCCTAAGGAAGGTTTTCCCGGCCCAAAAGACAAGGCGAATGAGGAAGGAGATTCAGTCCTTCCAATAAAAGGATGGGGACCTCTTCTTCGAAGCGTGGGGACACTTCAACAAGCTACTACTCAAATGCCCACATCACAACCTACCTCAAGATGAACTGGTACAAGCATTTTATGAAGGTTTGAGTGATATTAACAAAAGTATTGTTAATTCAGGTTATGGAGGAATGTTGATGGAGAAAAGCAGCAAAGAAGCTATGGAGCTCTTCGAAACCCTAAGCAAACACACTCAGCAGTTCTCCTCTCGAGGTAGACATGTGACCAAGGGTAAGGGTGTGTATGAGGTAAATCTAAATGGAGGATCTTCTCCTCAAATAGCTGCACCACTCTAGGTATGTGCGATATGTCCCCAATTCGATCATAATACTGATACTTGCCCTTTGTATTCACCTACAGATCCGGAACAAGCAAATTACGTGGGACCTAACAATTATCCACCGAAGAACAACCCATATGCAAACACTTATAACCCTGGATGGCGAAACCACCCAAACTTCTCTTGGAACAACAATCAAAATACCCTTAACATGCAAGGGCAACAACGAAACTACCAACCAGCAGCCCATAGTGCTCCCGAACCAAAGAAGAATGACCTTGAAAGTCTTGTGAGACAATTGGCCACACAATAGCAACAATTAATGACCTCACAAGATTAGTTCATGGCAAATGAAAGGCAATTCCGAACTGAACTTAGACAAACCACAGCAAAACATGAACAAGCTATCCAACGGCTAGAGGTACAAATGGGGCAACTGGCTAAGGAACTAAGTGGAAGAAAGCAAGGTGAGCTTCCAGCCCAACCTATACCTAATCCAAGAGGACATCAGCAACTGAATGCCGTGACAACTCTAAGAAATGGTAAGATCATAGGAGCTGATGAGCCTGCAAAAACATCTCCAGGAAAAGCAACCACACCCAAAGTAAGTAAAATGGAGAAGTGGAATGCACCACCTTTCCCTTAAAGGTTAGTAAAGTCAAAGCAAGAAAATAAATTGCTTGATATTTTTAAAACTTTGAGAAAGGTAGAGATCAGTATTCCATTGTTAGATGCCATTAAAAAAATTTCTAAAAGATTGTTGCATTAACAAAAGGAAGTTCCAAGAGCTAAGAAAATTACCACCTAAACTAAAAGATTCAGGTAGTTTTACTATTCCTTCCAGGCTAGGTGACCGGCTAGGTGACCAGCTGTTCGAGCATGCACTATTGGATCTAGGAGCGAGTGTCAACCTGCTGCCATACAGTATATATGAGACACTAGGTTTGGGGGAGCTTCAACCAACCTCCGTCACTTTGCAATTGGCTGACAGAAGCATCAAACGACCGAGAGGTATCCTTGAAGATGTGTTGGCACCAAGATTGAAGATGCAGCAGCTGTTAAGGGCACTTAAACCACCTGATGTAGGCTATAAGTGCCCCCTTCAACGGGAGTAGCACTGTATCAAGAGAGTGCTTGAGATGTATCACATTTACCAATCATATAGTTCAAGCGCCTCTATAGAGGTTAGTGGTACTAAGGCCACTAACACATGGTAAGGTTGTATTGTTCCTACTTTGTCATTTTAGCTGCGGTAAGTTTTTATTTTTGTCCATGCACACTGCTTGCGATCGAGCGCACCATTCAATGTGCTCGAGCGTAAGAGTGCGATCGAGTGCACGCCAGTGCGATCGCACTCGTGGCAAACAGTTTAGTGATAAATTTAAAAATTTCACTCACACGCGCTCACTCACCCTCTCTGCACACATACTCACCCACTCTCACTCACCCGTTTACCATCACACTCACTCTCACACTCTCGACTCCAGCATCACCACAAATCTTCCTCGCCCCATCACCACCATCACCAAACATCATCACTAACCACCATCATCACCACCCATCACCGCCACATCCCCCCCCACTACGCATCCCCTCCATACACAAGGTATCCATTTTGTTCACACACATACAGATTTTAAATGTTTAATTTACACTTTCAGTTATATATATGTTACCTTATGTATGATTGGGCGCTCTTATGTTTACAGGAGGTTAGGAAAAAACTCGAATCAACAAGACCATAGCTTGGTCTTCTGTCGCCCACAAGCTCTTCAAGAAAAATTCTGACCATGTGCGATCGAGTGCACGACATTTGCGATCAAGTGCATAGTCCAGTGTGAGATTGAGCGCACATATTTGAGATCGATCGCAAATTTGGCAGAAACTAGGATCAAAATGTCCAAGCAAACCGCTTCCACATCCTGTGCTTCGAGCAGCCGTGCCCAGTCATCCCGACCAAGCATCGAGCTGAGAGAACTCTCATTCGAGACCACTTTCGCCATCGATGAAGTCGTCAAGCAAATGGACGCCACTCAATGGGTGGTCCAAACATTTAAACAACGAGGGTTGAAAAGGCTTTTTAAACCAGTCTGCTCGACTACTTACACTCAGCTGATGGTCCAGTTCAATGAGGGTCTGTCTTTTGACTGCAGCAGACCGGGAGTACTGACCTCCTTAGTTTAGAGAACATCCATTGAGGTGACTAGTGTCGACATAGCCTCTGCTCTACACAGTTGTGATGAGTCTCTTCTGGAGGACGCCAATATCGAGGAGCAGCCAGACTCTTTTGACCTGACCATGAGTATTGAGGATATGTGCGATAGACAGTACACCGATAAACACAATAACATCGTGAGCCGGTCTAAGTTGCCTCCACTGCTTTGGCTAGTGGACACCATCCTCTAGTGTAATGTGTGTCCATTGGGGCATAAGGCATAGAGGAGAGACCAGTTTCTACAGACGTTGCATGCCTTCCACAGGGGCCACTGGTACTCTCTCCCAACTGTTATATGGAGCCAGTTGCATAAATTCTGGGATCATGTCCATGGCTGTCAGACCACCACGGCCAATGCATGGGGACTCCCATTCCCATTCCTACTCTCGTACATCTTCAAGAAGAAAGGGATTAAGGGGACCACCAGTGACGGACCAGTGTGAGAGCATCCCTTCTTCGGGAAGGCTCAATGGACAAATAGTCTCTCGCACATGCCTCGAGGACTACCAACCACTGTACTTACAGCTGAGAGGGTAGAAGAGGATCATATGGAGACAGAGACCCCTGCAGTTAGCCCATTGCGAGAGGAGGACCATCCTGACATTGGACCCACAGAGTCCCAACACTTTCTCGCTGAGTTGTCCTCCTTCCGAGGTGAGGTCTCTGCAGCTACATCACTCATGCACCAGCGCATAGATAGTTTGGAGGCACAGTTTGCAAGACAGGAGGCGATGCTACAGGCCATTCTTGATCACCTACCTCCGGCACCCGGTACCTCTTCGACTGCACCACCCGACGATCAACAATGAGAGGGTACCCCTTCTGGCTGAAGACGTTAAACTTAGCGCTCATGGGAGGCACCCCAAAGCATATCTTTTTTAGTATTTTATTTTATGTTATTGTTAGCCTTTGCTTTTCTATAGCTGTTCATTATTACTTGTTTTCCATTTTATGTTTGTTTGTCTTTCTTTTTCAAGGACAGAGTGAGTGCATCCAATTGAAGTTTGGGGGCGTGCTATGAGCCATGCCAGCCATATAGTTCTCCATCTCTCAGGTCAGCTCCTTCTATGCTATTCACACATTGGGGACAATGTGTAATTTAAGTTTGGGGGTATGGGGACACACTCACACACACACTATGTCTAAATTTTTTGTTGTTTTTATAGATAAATGCATGTTCATTCTATTCCAAAAATGTTGGGTGATCTAAACAAACAATATGATTTAACTTCAAAAGTGAGCTTAAAACTTTGAACATATAGGCCAATAATTAAGTTTTGAACATAGATCACTTACTTTTAGGCATTTAAGGATTCACAAGTTTGACCTAAACTAACACGAGCACATTAGCACATAGTTGTGTGGGGTATGACATGTAATTTTGATTTGTATGTTTCTTTTGCTCGACTGTGAACCAGATGACCTATTAGATTAACTCTTTGGCATAAAAATAAAAAACAGAACTTTCCACTGAATAACTGGCCCTCTTGCCTCAGTAAGCAGTGAGTGTCACGTCAAAAGGTGGAAATTCTAATTGGTGGCGTTAATTCCTATTAAGTTTCGTAGCCTTTTTTACTCGAGTTAGTAAGTCCTTAGGGGTGTCTTTACACCTAATGCCGTAAGACCATCTGGTTTGGGAGTCATTGGCTAAACACTCGCTATATGAATCAAATAGAAAGCTTAAGGGAACTAAAGACCTGTTAAGTTTCGTAGCCTTTTTGACTCGATTTAGTAAGTACTTAGGGGTGTCTTTACACCTAATGCCCTAAGACCATCTGGTTTGGGAGTCATTGGCTAAACACTCGCTACATGAGTCAAATAGAAAGATTAAGGGAACTAACTTGGCAAATAAAAAAAATAAAAAATAAAAATAAAAAAAGAAGAAAAAACTATGCCATTTTTGTTGATTCTAATAGGAAATTTGGTGAATCTTGAGTCATCGAAACACTACACATTAAAATTATTTGGAAACTTAATCTTTTATGTGCTAGTTCACCACACACTAAAGTCAAACTTGTGATGTCTTAAACTGCCTCATAAAAGTGATTTGCATTCAAAACTCTTATTCATTGCAAAGATATGTTTATATTTGTTAAGCTTGCCCATGAGTGTGCATCATAACTTTGTGTGAAGACCTAAACTTTTGTGGACACTATGGATATTGGATCTACCTGGTTGTTGTTATTTTTCATTTTAGTTTTGTATTGCTAAGGGACTAGCAATATGTAAGTTTGGGGGTGTGATAGGTGCTTAAATATTCATATTTAAGCCCCTTTATTTACATTTGTTAAGTCTTTAGTTATGATAATTTAGTCCATTTTACTTCATTTATGTGTTTCACATGTTTTTATAGGGTCTTGGATAAAAAGAAGTATTTTTGGCACCTAAAGGAAGAAACCTGGAAATCTTGGAGCAGCTACTGGCAAAAGTGCGATCGAGCGCATAAACGCTCGTGCGCACACAAGAAAGATCGAGCGCAACCTTGCGATCGAGCGCACAACGCATGCAATCGAGCGCACATGTATGGGTGTGAATAGTAAATGATAGAACCAGTTTTGGAAATAGAGAAGGTTTTACGTTTTAGGAAGTTTTGGGTTTCGTGAGTCTTCTAGGGTTATTCAACCCCTATAAATACACCTGTAAACACACACCAAGTCATTACTTCTTTTATCTTTTGCTTAGCTCGGAGTTGTAAGCTTTGGAGAGGATTGACAACCCGTCTCCACAGTATTCTTCGGGTTTTATAGTTTATGTTTAGTTTATGTTATGATATTTATCTTAGACAGCATGTGTAACTAACTCTTTATAGGGCTCGATTGAAGCCCTAGTTATGCTTTCCCATATATATATTCATTGATTATCTTTGCAATAGCCTTGATTATGATGCTTAACTTGATTAATGCCTGTGCTTATTTACATTCTTCATATGTGTATGTCTAATCAATATGTGCATGTGGAATGGATTAGTTAGTTAGACCAATTTGGATGCCCGAGTCCTGGGCCTAACGATAGTAACAAAAGATATCCACACCAGATTCTTGGATTAATCAACATGAGAAACCGGGAGTAGATACCATGCCCTAGGTCTCATGTGGTTGTCGATTTCCATAAATCTTATGCTTTTTTGAGGAACAACTCAGTAGATACCATGCTGAATACCTTAAGAAAGAAAAGAGTTAGAGTAGATACCATGCCTAACTCGGTGCTTAGGGAAATCAATAGCTTAAGGAGTAGATACCATGCCCTTAGGTTGGCAACCATTAGGTATTCATAGGAAGGCTAGTGCATTGACCTATTACTCATTGGGAAAGTATGACTAGTGGTGGATATCGAAGCCCTATGTCTTATTATTATTAATTCACATTCAACAGTTATTTTGATCTTCT